>JACEII010000018.1:530781-622734 GCA_014332785.1 Antheraea mylitta | reverse complement strand
TTCATTTATACCCCCACTCGTATGCTAGAAGATATCGTAGTAGAACCCAGTTAAATAGTTTTTAGAAGGAGCGTATAATTATATGCTGTAATTATCCGTAAGGCTTAAAATACTACACGATGCTAAATAGCGTTGCTTTATCGATCGAGGAGTTCAAAACAAATAGTAGACATCGCGTAAAACAGGCTTATTACTTTGAACACAGAGACGACCTACGATTTGTTGCATAAAAAAAAACGAATATTTTAAAGATGAAATTATGTGACGGTAAAACGATTTGATCAGACTTACTGTCAAATAAAACGATCAGAACAATTTACTTGACTTGAAAATTTAATAGCAGACAGGTCATCTATTAGTTTAAATTCACAATTTCTACGACGTGCATGTTAATTATATAAAAATAAGCACATATCTGACGCACGGTTAACTGTTGTTTTGAGCACTGCACCATATCCAGAGAGACATATATACATTCAGGTGATTTTATTAGTTACTCAATTTTTATATAACCCATAAAATATAACCCATTAAATAACGTATCAAACAGTTATAAACAAAAAGCGAAAACCTTATTAAGGAAACATCCTTACGGGTTTTCCACAGGTCAGCTCAAAACTGAATCCTTTCAGATTGACAGATAACCGTGGTTCAGCTGCATAAACCTATATGCATACACTATGAGGTAGAGAGCGTCTGGCTGACGCTGTGGGGGCGGCGGGTACTTGCCGCTGAGTACCGTTCACATTACTCGCCTATATCACTTACAACGACTATTTAATTTAAAATTCACAATAAATTTCAACATCACTTATACAATAAACTAGGTACTTTAAATAAAATATAAGCGAGTAATACTTTGCCTAATTTAACTGCTATATTTTGATTCAGAAGTTTTGGTTCTCACTGCTGTATCTTTTAAAATAAATTGTGTTCAAATATAGAAGGATTTATAACGCCGCTGTTTTACCCTGTCGGTTGATTGTACAACTTTTTAGTCTATTTGATATATATATGGAAAATGTGTATATTTGACTTAAGCCTTAATAACAATCTAAAGTTAAACTAAACGAAATCATTTTAAAACAGCGACAGAAGCATATCAGTCTATTCACAAAACAGCTTTAATTGGTTCCATTATTTTGTTATATTCCTAATGTTTTAAAGTATGATTTAAGAGTATCAATTAATTGCAGTATTTTATTACTTTTTCTGTTTCAATTTCTTTGTTTTTGTATTATTATGTTAAATCTTTAAATATGTAAAATAGTTTAATATTTACTTTATGAATATTTAATTAAGTGTTTGAAGATGCCGTAGTTGTCTATAAATATGACTACATTTATAATGATTCATAACAGTCCTACTTTTTATATATTTACTAGTGTATTGTCATGTTGACGACCCTAAGATAAATAAATAAATAAATAAGAATACATTTTCTTAATGATATTATGATTCATGATGTTTTACGTCCTTATATGTTTCAACGTTTACGAAAAAATTTGTGATGATTGTTTGAGTAGATACGGTGTGAAGCTTTATAGTTTATAATATTGGGATAGTAAAACAAATCAGCATTTAACCAAAGTAATAAAACAGAAAATAAAAATTAAGCCCGTAGATCCTATAAAACCTTCCTGTTGAGTGTATGAAGTTAAACATTGCTACAAGCACGAATGGCTTTTGAAAACGATGTGAAGGAAAAAGTGGGTTGACTATTCTATGCAACTGTCCCACCGCAATGCTCCACAGTGCCACGTCTCGTCACTCAGAGGCACTCAATAATGCATGTGCACACCGCGAGCCTACGAATCCTTTCATGATACACGACAAAATGCAGTTCCATGGCAACTCCTGCTCATCTATCAATGGTAGGGGTTTTGGTACGTAGTTTTCTGCATTTATCATGGTAAGATGGTGGTTCTGCTAATTTGTATAGTCTGCTGTAAAATTGTTAAAAATTTCAAATGAGTTGTTGATAAATGACAAAGTTCAATTAATGTACATATTTCTTTATTTCTGCTCTTTGGAGTTCTTATAATAGTGTATTTAAAATTAAATTAATGGTTGGTATCGAAATACGTAATTAAAACCTATTAGCTCGGTATCTGTTTCATGAGAATAATGGGTTGGCGGCAGACGCAATATACGAGACTTGCTCCAGACCACTTCAAGCGGTTGAAGCGTTACGAAGAGGGTGCGAACATTTCAAGGTTGAAGTATATTTCTAATATAATCTTAAATTTCACATATAACTATCTAATAATAATCGCCTCTTATATAGATTTAGCATCAGGTTGTATATAATTATTTAACATTTTGCAAAAAATCGTTTAATATAATTAATTTCTCCACGTACTATTACAGTTTACATTGTATGATGGGGAATTTGTAAATTTAATTTGTTTGCTAGAAACTTTATAATACAATACTTGATCTAATGCCAAGTTCTAGAGTATATTCATTTCACTACAATTTTTGATCTATGATACCCAAAGCCAAGCAACAACTCCAAGATGCCCGCTGTGTTGTATAGTATTGAAATAAGCTTAACTAATAATTAACTCGAACTCTCACAAGATCAAAAGCCTATTTCATTAGAATTTAATTTTCATTTTACCTCTTAGAATGTTTGAAACTAATAAATAAACTTGAACTGAAGTTTCGGTTGTAAATTTTACGCAGTTTAAGACATACGATTTTATTAAGTTCGAAAAGAAAAATAAACGGTTATAATACAAATAAGATTCAATTACTAAATCTAGAATATTTTATTGAAATTTGGCAAGAATATCGATTGTATTTCTGGACATCTGTTTAGTTTTTGAAACAATATCTGATGGTAATGTTTTTTTTTATATCACGTAGGAGGCAAATGAACATGCAGGTCACCTGTGTTAAGTGATCACCGCCGTCGATAGACACTAGCAACCCCAAAGGAGTCACAAGTGCGTTGCCAGCCTGTGTTTGGAGGAATGGAGAGAAAGGAAAAGGGAAGGGAGAGGAGAGGGAGGGGAAGGGAGATGGGTCTCCGGCGATCTCACTGACCGAACAAAACGCAACAATGCAAGCACTGTTACTTCACATTCATGCTGAAACCAATAATAGCTTCAGCGTGGCTCTACCACCTACTTTTCCACGTGTTTCACGGAATCCTACTCCAACTATATTTCGTCCTAATAATTTAAAAATTATTATTTTACAAAACTAAGACGAAGAAACGTTTAATTGATTTAAGTGAGAACTAAATCTGTGTATGGAAGTGAACAACTTAAGCTGCATTTTGTACATCAAAAGGAAAAGCAAAAAGCACTTAGAACTAGAAACAAAAGCATATAACGATTAGTAAACCTTAATAAAGCGAAAGAGTTTACCAAAGCTAGAGGCCAATAGGTTTTCTATCTTCTCTGTCCACTCCTTAGATTTAGTTTTTGAGTTAGATTATATATAACTATATCAAATACTTCTTGAATAGCTAATAGCAATTTATTGTCGCCATAGTATAATATAATCTGAATAATTTACGTTAAAATTAGGGTCATTACCAAAATTTTATGAAACTTTTTTTCAAACATTCCCTGAGTAGAATATAAGACATACTACAGATAACGTAAATAAATCAAATGGTAATGCTATAAGAAATATAGTACTTGTCCCAAAAAAAAGCAATAAACATTCTTCAAGAATCCGTATTTTTATCTGTAACCCTTAATATAGCTTATCTTTAAGAGCACGAGGTGTATAAATCACCCTCTAATTGCGACAATATATCGCCCCTGAATTGTGTGGAATCAACCAAAACGGCTCTCGTCTGGTCGCTGGCGGGCCAACGGAGCGTTACGACGCTACGGCCAGACACGAAACCCTACCTATAGTTACACAAAGCTCTAACTTTGCGTACATCAGGGATTGTATTCTTTTTTATTGTAGTGATTCTTTTTTAATGGTATAGCTATATTTACATACATTTAAATTCAAGGAATGAAATATTTTAAACGTTAGTTATTTGATCGCAATGAAGCCGTTAGATGTGATCGATATGTTAAATTATAAGTTAAGCATAGTCTATTTCACCTTCCTCGTTCGTTGTTGACTGATTTTAAAATGATAATGATAATAATTTGATCAAATACAGTCTTACTGCTTCAACTTCTGATCTTCCTTTTTCACTTAAGCTATCTCAGCCGACAAGAAGTGAGAGAAAATAAAATTTACAAGGTACAAATTGAAATGCAACATTTGGAATAGTTTTGGTCCAAAATTATGAGACATAAATAAGCATACAAATATTAACTCAGTACGTAGTGGCAAAATTCATTTCTGTTAGGATAAATATAACTACAGAGCCATGTTAATATGCAGATGTGAATAATGGGATGTTTTTTTATGCAGACATATTTCCCGTCCAGTGCCTCGCTAAAAATATGCAGCTGATGAAATCATTCATACCTATGAAATATTTCAATAACTAACAAAAGAATATATGCCTCACATTTTTGTACATTATGGTTGTCAAATATTTTAAAAACTGTATCACTTTCCAGTACTGTGTTTACGTAACCATCTAAATTTTACGAAATGGTGTCTACCCTTACCTTGTGTATAGTGCATAATATTAGACGCAGGATAATGACATCTGCCTCCCTTCTCAATGGAACGCCACTCACCTGGGGACAAAGTTTTGGATATACTCAGAAAGGTCGAATTTCCATACTTATTCATTTAGAACTATACTTATTTGAATCATAATATACCCATACAAGTCACTAATAATGATCGCATGTTCTTCTTTTAAGCAATAATTTCTTACTGGAATGAGATGCAGATATAATACTGATTCTAATTCACTGATCACAAAGATTTGAATGATTATTGACGTTATTTCGTTTCTAAAGTACATAGAACTAGGGATCTGTCGCCGTGTAATCCAGCCGCACAAATAAACAGGTGCACCGAAGCCAAGTGGAACGCATAAATATAGCAAAACACAAAGTTATCGATGCCAGTAAGCCGCCTTTATTGACTTCACTTACCGTCATCCACACAAAATCCTAACTCGTATAATTTTCACAAAAACTACAAGCCTTAACGCGTTGGTATAAAGTCCAGATTTGTATAGGGAAAATAGGGAGTTACGTTGAATTGGTTCATGCAAGTCCAGTTTTGCAATAATGATGCTACGACAGTTACGGTGTTTACAAAACGCGTACACTATAGTTTAATCGATGCGGTCATAATATCCACGGGTATATGGGCATTGCTCTTAAGTTGGAACTGTCCTGATTAGTTGCCTAAAGATACTCTAAAAAATATAAATGGATTTTATGTAGAATATTTTATATCATAGTTTTTATATAAGCACCTCTCACTTTACGGTCGGCAATAAATTTAAAAGAATGTGTTGGTAGTCCTTGTAGTAGGATGTCTTAGTTCATTGATAGTTATATTTAATTGATACATATATGGTATAATAGGTGGTAGGTAGTAGTAATTAGATAGTGGTACTTTATAAGTGGTAGAGCCACCCTGAAGCTATTACTGGTTTCAGCATGAATGGGTCGGCTCGCCCGGGGTAGTACCGCCCGACCCACAGCAACACCGACGTGAAGTAATAGTGCTTGCATTGTTGCGTTTTGTTCGTTCTTTTGGTCAGTGAGAGCGCCGGTGGCCCATTCCCCCTACTTTCGCACCCCATTCCTTCGCCCTCAAAACATAGGCTGGCAACGCACTTGCGACTCATCTGGTGTTGGTGGTGTCTATGAATGGCGGTGATCACTTAACATCAGGTGACCCGCCTGTTCATTTGCCTTCTATGGTACATATATATATACCGTCAGCCGGTAGCATAACTAATTGAAGTTAGTAAATGTACGTGAAATTCGAAAAATTTGTTAGTGCAGGCCGGGGTTCGAAGCTGCATATGTGGCATTGATATGGCACCGGTCACACCAATAGACCACCGCGACTTATATATATATATATTTATACTATATTACTAACTTCAATTAGTTATGCTACCGGCTGACGGTGGAGGAAATATCGTGTGGAAGCCCAAAGCTTGATAAATGTTCTTGTACTGCCACTGTGTGTGGGAAAAATACAGAACTATGGATTTTTTGGAGTTTAAAACTGCTTACATCATGGGCTGGCGTGGTGAATAAATTCATATTTTCCTCGGGGAAGATGCCTATGTTCCTGCAGTGGGTCTCTTGCATGCTGATGATAATGATATATAATATAGTGGAAATAAATAAGTGCTTTTATCATTTTCAAGATTATTTAAATTAGATATATTCTTATGATTCAAGTTAACATTACTGGACATTTCGATTCTCTCATCATAGTATGTATTCACGTCTTTATCATATTGGTTTTATGATTTCTGTGCTAGATTATAATTACATTTAATGTCATTTACGCGTATAAAAGGGGCCTGGGATAAAAAAAAATGCAACAAGTAAATTAAAGTGATTTTGCACAATTAATTAACTAAAGACCTTTATACAAGCCACTTTATTTTTAAAAGCTACCAATGGGACAGTATTTGAAGAAGAAATATAATATTGACTTGTCGCTACTCATTAACATAAAACGGTAGCCTCGAGCAATTCCATTTCAATTGTCAGTACTTTATAAATTCAAGCTAAAATTAATTAATGCCTTTTGAAGATTAAAAAAAAAACAAAATAAATCAATTTTTAAGACGAATGTATCGTTGATTTGAAAACCACTGATTTGGATACAAATATAACTAAATTTTCTTAGTAAAATTGGTCATCACCAGCCTGTAAAAGGGCTACTGTAGGGCTATAGACCTTGTTCTATAGGAAAATATGGGCATGACCAACACGCTAGTCCACAATATGTTTGCAAATTCAAAGTTTAACATTTCTCAAGTTCAGGTTTCCTTATGGTGTTCATTCCTTCGCCTTCAAACGATAGTGCCACCAATTTAAGTCAGTAAATGGATGCAAATTCCTAAAAATTCAACTACACAATACAACCTACCAAATCAAATCAAAAATACTTTATTAAATTTTGACCCTGAGAGGTCGCTTATGAACGTCAAAACTACCAAAAATACTGAGAAAAAAGCCAATCCACGAAAAGAACCGATAACAAACCCGATCTGTTTTATGATTGACATCATTACAAACAAATATACTTATATTCATTTTTGGTGGATACACAGAGAGGGGCGTCGTTTCCAGACGTCACCATCTTTCACATATTTGTCCTCCCTATAATAGTCTTAGACATTAAAATACTTGACATGGTGCTTGAACTCACTATCCGGCAGATTACTGACGTGCTTGAGGACTTTGTTATAAAACCTAACACTATTATCTAAAAAACTTTATAGGCTGACCTCTGTAGAGGAAAGAAAGACAGACTTTTTTTTTTAAATCAGAACATTCTGTATGTGCACAACTTATACTTGAGATTGTTAAAGATAGGAAAATAAAAATGAATGAACAGAAAGCGTGCACAACTCACAGTCGTATTGCTACACGTGCTTTGTGCGACCATCTGTCATACGAATCACCCTCTAGAGGAATCCTTTATATGAGATGTCTCTCTCCAGTATTGTTTTAGGTTTTAATTGATTTATCTTTTGGAGCATGATTTAGTTTAAATATTAATTTAAACATGTGAGGCTAAAGAGCTGAAAACAGAGAAACACTTATCACGTTTGAAATGGGTTTTACATTTGGTAGTTTTTTTGGATCCGTGATAGTATTTCTTTTATTTAGTTTATGATTACTATAACACAAATATTGTGGTTAAATACAATTATTCTTATATTATGAAAATATCAAATATGTAGACTAGTGAGGCATAATCATTTCCGTAATATACACACTTTATTGTTCAGCGTAGACACTTTCTATTTTTTTTTTTAATGTCACATGTAAAGTCTCTGTAGTTTTCTTTTTTTATACAAATAAATTTGAATTATGAAAATATGATTTCTAATTTAAGTAAAGTTTAAGTGATTAAAATATTTTGTCATGTTTTTATTAATTAACTAAAGATATCGCTGAATTATGCTTTTGTTTGACTGACTACACTGTTGATCTGATAGGCCATCTGACTAAGCTAGGTCTTAATAATTAATAGCCAAATTAAATATCTGAAATATAAATATGTATTAAAGGTAAATTTGTAATTATAACTAGTCCTAACTAACATTATAAGATGAATACAAGTTTGTTTGTTTGTTTCTCACTCTTTCAGGACTCAAACCATCACCATCATCACTACATATCTACGCCTTATATCTGTTATGTACAATATACTGGTATTATCGAAATAGAATTTAAAAAGTGAGTTAACTTATTTAAAAAAACATCAAGTGCAGATTTTACACCTGTAAGTTCAGTACATGTAAGTACTAGAGACAAGTAGTCGTCAAAACAGTACAATAGTACGGTTGACAATTAGTCGTCTCGCCGAAGCCTTTCAACGGTAAGCCGGAGCCAGACGCCTCCGCCGCCACTTTTATTTCGTCTCTATTTATACTTAGCTTGTAGAATCGTTCTAGATATGATATTTTATAATACCTCTCTTCTTAC
The DNA here is from genome assembly GCA_014332785.1 of Antheraea mylitta. NCBI lineage: Eukaryota > Metazoa > Arthropoda > Insecta > Lepidoptera > Saturniidae > Antheraea > Antheraea mylitta. The sequence continues at coordinate 614,155 of JACEII010000018.1, read as the reverse complement.
TAAGGGCTTACAAAGTACAGTCTGCTTGTATGTGAATGATACGATAATATAGCTTGTTTAAGCTCTGATTCTGCTAAAACTCTTTGTGTGTGTGTGTGTGTAGTGCAAAAATCCACGCCCTTGTATTTGAAGTGTATAACGTTTTTGGTAAAATGCATTGAGATATGAGGTAACTTAGCCCTTAAAGATTACAATTTTAAACTATATTTTATATGAATGAAGAATGGAAATGCAAGCGCTATAAAAATAATAACGTCATTAAACAAAAAAAAAAAACTAATAATAATTAAACAGTGAATATTTAATAAATTACTAATAATATATATATATATATGCTCACGGATACGATTTTTATGTAAAAAAAATACATATAAGCAAAAAAAGTGCGGACCAAGAGTCTGCAGACTGCAAAAAAAAAAAAAAAAGAACTATATTTTATTAACAGGGATTAAAACTATGCGATTATAGCATTGACATATAAAAACCCAACACGCACAGTCTTGAATATAAGTAACGCTCAAAGCCGGTCGCTAAAACTCCCCAATAATACATACGTGGTTATAGTTATGCGATAAAATTATTATTTTGCCAATTCAACCTTACCTGAATGATTTTAAGTTATTCTTACAAGGACGTAAGCGACTCGAGACTATTTAAATGACCGCATAATCCAAAATTATGCACTCATTTTTATGTGCCGGCTGTGAGCTTTCACAAACATTGCGTTTTTTCGAAAACATTGCGCATATCAGTGTGTACTCGGACGAAGTGAAATTTCTGTGAGTTGTATTAAATTACATACATAAGATTGCTCATAAACTATATACTATACAAAGTCCTGTAGTAATAAAAACTTAATGATACATTTAATAAAAAATAAATAAATAAATAAATTTATTTTTGTGTACTACTAGAACCAGACAGACAATTATACACATAAACATAACTACGTTTAACGCGTAACACGTAATCAAAATGATTCCCTACCGTGTTATAACGAGTTTTACTTCAATAATTCAATCACTAAATCAATTAAAGGCACTTCTAGTATCTAATCGACACCCACAAATGAATTCTACTGTGGAATTGTTAGAGAATTCTTGTCATTACCCGTGTCAAACGTTTGTATGGCTTCGACGGAGTTTCCCTTCTTTTATTCCATCTCCAACCGCAATTATGAAGGCGCTTTTTATTAGTTCACGTTTTCTTGGATGACTTTAAAATTGTGAAGACGAATCACTTAACTTTATAATAAGTCAAGAGATGAATCTATAACTGCACATCTTTAACGAATTTGAAATAATATAAATTTATTTTAAAATAATAAAAATATTGATAAGAAAGGTGCAACAAGTTGGTCATTTCATCCTTCAGGCGCACTAAGTGCAAAAACAGTTTTTTTGGTAATAGTGTTAGGTTTTATAAAAATACAGGTTACCTATTTGACGGTTAATGAGTTCAAGTACCATGTCAAGCGGGTTTAAATATCTAAAGGCTATTATTATAGGGAGACCATTATGTGAACGATAGTCACGTCTAGAAATGATGCTTGATAAGTGGTAGAGCCACGCTGAAGCTATTATTGGTTTCAGCATGAATGGGCCGGCTCGACCGGGGTAGTACCACCCCTCTCACAGAAAACCGACGTGAAATAACAGTGCTTGCATTGTTGTGTTTCGTCCGGTCAGTGAGAGCGCCGGAGGCCCACTTGCCTTCCTATTTCCTTCTTTCCCTTTCCTTCCCCTCCCCCTCTCCCATATACAGGCTGGCAACGCACTTGCGACTTTCCTGATGTCGCTAGTGTCTATGGACGGTGGTGATCGCTTAACATCACGTGACCCACCAGTTCGTTTGCCTCCTTTGATATAAAAAAAAATGCTCCTCTCTATGCATCCACTAAAAACGTAACTATTTATGTTTTCGAAAAAATTGTAACATGGATAGATTAACCAGATGTAATTTCTTGCCGGTTCTTCTTGATGACTGAGTTGTTTTTCGAACCTGTGGTTGCTTTTACTTTCATGGGCGCCTTCTCAGGGCCCAAATTGAAAAAAGGATATTTTGATATTTGATTTTGGTGGGGTTTACTTCAAGTTCGGTTACAGACATATTGCTACTGCAAATCTAAACATATTATATAGCGTATTCTTGACTTTCAATGAAGATAAAAAAATACATATATTTTTTTATTTATCATGGGGTCACTGACATGACAATACATTTGAAAATGTAGTAAATTTTGTAATTAAATGTATATGTAGTCATATTTTTAGACAACCACATGTTCCAGCAACGAATTAAATTTAAATAAAACTAAATATTTAACTATTGTAACCCAATCTTAGTCTGTTACTCAATAATTACGCAATATAATATAACCATATTATCTTTCTCCACTACTTCAATAACAAAACATGTATCTACACTAACCTTAGACATAAAATTTGAATTCAATCCTTTTTTAAAACGTGATCTAGATTTGTCATTTTATTTAACTGTAGCTAATCATCACACCACTCGTCATTGACAGAGAAAAAATTAAGGCATGAGGATGCCTTGGAAGGCTCGGCTTGGAAATGAAATTCTCACAAAAGGTCCAATTCCAGAGGAGATACCTACCAAGAACGCTTCTTTGTACAATGAGGTTCTTGTTGAGATTTTTTCAGTGAACTACAGTAAAGGTTTATCATCAGGCGACCCACGCGCTTGTTTGCCACCGTCATAGTTTAAACAAAGAAGAAAGGAACTATCCTAAACTATCCTACACTGAAAAATATTTATTTCCTCATAAGCTTTGAGCTTAATATCACACTTTGTAAAGAATATTGTACGATATTCCCACATTACCCATATCGTAGTTTCTCATCACCGTTTACCTTTTCATCCAACTCTCAAAGCACCATCACATCAATATACTTTATCCTCAGCCTTTTTTTTTACTTTGTTGAGACTGTCATTATTACTGGCCACTTTACTTGAAACACTATTTTACAGAGTCTACTACAATTAGACCGCTTGTGACACCGTTATGTAAATATCTGTATATATTTTATAATTTATTTAAAGTATTTTGGTTAAAATTATGTAGGTACATATAAAATAAATAAGAAAAATATTAGAAGAAGTTTGAAAATAGCACGCATGAGAGAGAAGTTGAGAAGTGATAGGTTAGTATGGTGCAGGCATGTTATGAGAAGAGATGAAAGTCATGGAACTAGAAAAGTTTTGTGTATGAAGGTGGAATAAAGTATACGAGGTATAGGAGTAAAGGAAAACCGAAAGAGATATAGATTGGTTGTCTACAAAATGATATGTGTACAAAAGTTGTGAATTGAGATGACAGGGGATAGTGGAAAAGAAAAACATGTTGTGATGAACCTACTTTTTTCTAAAGTTAAAACTACCTCATTTCCTCGTTGTATGTTTAGCTTACCTAAGTTTCACGTACTAATTTCGTAGTCTAATAGGAGACCAGTATCAAAATTATTTAACATATATACCTTTTTCTTCTTGCTAGTATTTTAGTATAGTAAGTAGATAACCTTTTATATGGTGGCTAATTTGAAATACTTTCTATTTTGAGATAAACTATCGTAGTTGTGACTTATGATTCTATATCATATATAGTTTTTGGATTGTTTCCTATTTTCACATAATTTTGCTGTATATTAAAATGTCTAAAAATTTTTGATTGAGTAATCAACTTTTTTGGTCATAAATAAAGACTTTGACAGCAAATCTCTAAGGACCATAAGGGAGAATACCGAAGGAGAACTTTAAAAAATATAGAAAAAATTACCCATGCAAAAATATATTAAAAGTACATTACGCCACGGTGTAACTGATATCATCCTTGCTATCTACTCGACAAACATTAACTTTGTAGGCTGTTTGCGTGCCGGCCCGTTGTCTTCAACGCTCTGATTGCCGTCACCGCGACCCGTTGTTTATAAACTGTTTGCCTTTTGAAGACTTGTTGTGATCTTTAGCCGAAAATAAATTTGTAAAAACCATTTTTATTCCATAAACGTGTATGTCAAATTATCAAAGTCAAGCTATCTAAAAGCTAAGCTAAAACTGTATCTTTTAAAAATTTACTTTGTTTCCCCGTTTAATTAATTCTGATATTTTTGTTTGGATTTAATTTTCCTGATACCAGTTTTTTTTTTTATCAAAGGAGGCAAACAAACTGGTGGGTCACGTGATGTTAAGTGATCACCCCCGTCCATAGACACTAGCGACATCAGGGACGTCGCAAGTGCGATGCCAGCCTGTATATAAGAGAAGGGGGAGGGGAAGGAAAGGGAAAGCAGGAAAGAGGAAGGGACGTGGGCCTCCGGCTCTCTCACTGACCGAACGAAACACAATAATACAAGCACTGTTATTTCACGTCGGTTATCTGTGAGAGGGGTGGTACTACTCCGGAGGAGCCGACCCATTCGTGCTGAAACCAAAAATAGCTTCAGCGGGGCTCTACCACCTAAAATAGTGAATTTAATACACAGAATTTATTGTATAACTTATTTAACAGCTAGCAAGAAGCATATCTTTACGAAGACTCGTAAAGATATTTTATTTTTAAAGTAAAAAATTGTATTTTTTATTATGTAATTCAGTTAATTTACATTAAGTTATAAGCATAATTATAATATTTAAAAAGATGCAAATTTAACTTAGAAAAAAACAATTATTATGTCTGCTCTAAAATAATAGTACAATTTTTTATGTACGATATATACCAACAATAAAGGCAACAAATTTTCCTGAAGCATTAACACATAGCGGTGTTGCATATTTTGTATTATTTTTTATACTAATAAAATCTTGTATATAATATTATAGGATTCGTACTATAAATTTTGTTAGTTTATTAAATTAAGAAGACGTAAATAATTGTCACCTGATATTTAGTACTCTCTTTACAGGTTCTAACAATGTTAATTGGTAAAATGATTTATTTCATAGGTTTTAATTAAAATATATGATATAGTATACTGTTTTATTTTTATATTTATAGCGTATATTTAGAGAGTAACAAAAGTAACCTCAGTACGCTCCACCTGGATAGTATAAAGACTTAGGGAAATAGAAGCGGCTGCAAAACAAATGATGGCGACAATTCTTTCTCACGGTGCGTCCAAAAGAACATCACTACCATCTTAAGAAAAATCTGTGGCTTATTTCATAAACTTACGCCATGAATTTTTTAATACCTCAGACAGACCTAATAATATTTTCAATGTAAACTACATATTGGGATTTTTTGGCGGGATTTTAGTCCGTCATGTAGTGGATTTTATATTTTATTCATAATCTTGCGTTATTTGACTTTGCATTTTGTAAATTTGATGGTTTTATGTAATATAGTTGGTTCATTGTACATAAGTGAAGTGAATGGAAAAAAATACAGGAAGCATAAAATTCTGAGATGCCACAAAAACTCCCTGGACGGTTCTAGTAAGGGATCCACCATCTTGTTAAAATGTTGATTCACACGACGCTTAATATTGATATGATCATACGACACTTGTAATAATATTGACTCGTGACAATGGCAGTAATAATCTGGAAGATTGATTGCCAAAAATAAAGTTAAAAAAATCTACATATTGCTATATTTACAAAATGTATCATTGTTTGTAAATGTAATTGATTTTTTAAACAAAACCTTTTTTAGGCGCGTTGTGCGGTATTTCTTTGACAGGAGATATAATTATAGTTTTGCATCATGACATGCTAGTGAGTGTGACCGACCGTATTGTGCTTGCGTCGTACTAGTGTCGCGTAGTATAGCAGCCTGTGTATATGTAATATTGACATTTTACATTGAGTTTGTGCAGTTTATGGTGTATCCTGTAAAAGACTCAAAGTGACGCAATACTCTTACGATATTCCGGTGAAGCTGTTAAGACCTTTCCAGGTCAATAGCGTAGTTAGTTCGAGAGAAAAAAAAATAACGCTCCTATACGAAGCACCAAAGGAGCCTTAAGGAAAGCACTTGGTCGTTGATGATTTCAGCTTCTCCACGTTTGATTCGGTGATAAGGACGCAGGTGGCATCGAGGTGCTACATACTTTAATTTTGTGTGTGTATAGATTATAAACTATGGATTATTGGCTCTGTTAATCGCTTCTCTCTTAAAATCGGTCCATACGAAAAGTATGTTAAAGTAAAAGTTCCTATTTTTCCCATCCTAAAGGCTTCTAATATCGTAGTTCCCTGCCTCGGGCCCGTTGTCATTTATCTGCTCCTCTGTAGGCAAACTTCACTTCAGTGTTTGAAAGCACTACATTATATCCGTCCCTCTTTATCGCTTACGTATTTTAGAGATGTGGTTAATACAAATAATGATGCATCGATATTCAGTTTTATCGATTTATTAATTTAACTTTCTATAAACACAGAAAGTCTTTTTACCCTAAATATAGTGATAACACTATTGGTAAGATTGATATATGTAAGATTTAAACTCTTTAAGCTTTTATTCAATTATTTAAATATAAATATAAAGTATTTGAATACATTGTGTTCTTGGTAAAAATATATTTCAGATTTAAAACAACTAGATTATTATATTATTTTTATCCTACTACCCATTATATTTACGAAACCTTTATTTTTTACCAAGCACATACGTATTCAATACTTTATATACCTTTGCATTTAAACTTAAATAGATTAATAATACATTTAATATATAAAAATCTTGTGTCACGGTGTTAGTGTTCGAACTCCTCCGAAACGGCTGAATAATGTTTATGAATTTCAAATGTATATTTGATAGGTTTAGTAGGTCGTAGAGTATATTTTATATCTCTATATGATTACAGTGTCACTATTGAGATTATTTTTTCTTCTTTTTTTTCTTAATTTTTCCTTTTTGTATTTTTTTATTTACCATCAAGAATAGCCATAATCCTAAATTTTCATCTTCCTAATCCCAGCTCCCATTTTTTTCACGATTTTTGTATGAAAAAAATCCAAATGATTTAACGGTCGTTCGTATTTGAAACAAAATGAAATTATTGTTATTGCTGAATGGCAGATAGCGCTACTACATTCGTCTCATCGAAATTTCTTCCACACAAGCCTAAGCCATTTATTGAAGCAACTAGATATGTGTTTGAATGAATCCCTGAATTATTTGTTTTCACAATTAGACACAGCGGTAACACCAACTTAACGCAGACAAAGTTACGCGGGTCAGCTAGTAATGTAGAACAGAATAGTTAAACAAAATATATTTAAAATGATATTCAAATAAAGTATAATTCGTAGCATAAGTTGTATTTATAAATGCATTACAAATTTAAGTACATTATTAGACCAATTACTTGTGATAATGTCTGCAAAGTCTGAACAAGCAGTGGGTTTATCGTACAAAATATTTAAAACAAATAATTAACATCTGACCTCATTAAACTTAAGTTGCATGATATAAAGCATTTACATATCTAGAAGTACAATAATTATGTTAAATTTATTGTTTCCATAAATAACTGCGATAGTTAAATTCATGATTCCTATTTAGATAATGACGTCAGAGTTTCAATTTAAACTCGTAGTACTATGTGTTAGATATTTTACGAAAAATGGAGATTTGAACTACTATATTATATTTAGAATTTTCAGCTTTGTTTTTAAGCAATGATATTTAGTAATCAACTTAAATTTAGCTATTTAGCATAATATGTGAGTATTATGAAATAAACAAAATATCATGTTCATAGTGAAGAGTTTGAAGGAAATTAGATAAAATTATTATAACAATATTTCTCTTTATCATTTCGCAATATAAAACCAAGCCATTACCGCGTCTGTCTGTCTGTTGTTTGCGATAAACACAAAAACTACTAAACGAATGTTAACGCGATTTTCACCAGTGGATATAGATTAAATAATTTGTGAAGGATTTATTTATAATCATTGCGAGACAACGTCCGCCGGACTCGCTAATCTCTATAGATCAAATAGATATTGGTATATCCAAGACTTAAGTAAACAAGCACATATAAGTATCTATTTTTATGGAGAATGTTTATACGATATCCTTACTAATATAACTTGTCACTAGGTGGCGCTATCGTATATCGACCACGGTACCGTTCAAGACATCTTTTTGAATATAAAAATGTATAGATAATTGTACACGAAGCATATTTACACAATATCTATTTTGATTTAACTCAACGATTGTTGTAGGTGCTAGAGCCACGCTGAAGCTATTACTGACTTCAGCATGAATGAGTCGGCTCGTCCGGAGTAGTACCAACCTCTTACATAAACCGACGTGAAGTATCAGTGTTTGCGTTGTTGCGTTTCTTTCGGTCAGTGAGAGCGCCGGAGGCTCACCTCTTCTCATCTTTCCCTCTCTCTCCTTCCCTTCCTAACAACGCCCCACCCCCCACAGAGGCTGGCGACGTGCTTGCGACTCCCTTAGTGTTGCAGGTGTCAATGGACGGCGGTGATCATCTAAAACTAGGTGACCCACCTATTTGTTTGCCTCCTATAACATAAAAAAAAAACTATTTAATAACTTTTACTATTTGTTTACTTACAACAAAGAGTATTTACAATAATTAATAATAAAAAACAGAGAACACATAAAATTCAATTCGAACTTAAAATGTGTACTCGTTTTATCATTATTCATTCGGTCGGTATTCTTTATTACTCAGTAATATAAATGAAGGTTTTTGACAGTTAAGATTTTTTTTAAGATATCGAACGTGTAACATCACTATTGCACACAACGACTCGGCACTTCCTTACACGGACTGAATTTCTTTTTAATACTACACATTTAAACTCTTTACGGACAGGCAGATGGCGGTGGCGAGCTTATCTATATACTTAGAACATGTTTGTTGGGATATTTTAATACTTTTGTAAGACTCGATCATTAAGCTATGTATCTACGATTTAGTATGTCTAGACACGGTGTGAAGGAGGTAAAAGAATTCAACTCGGTGTCTTAGGTGTAATTTTATAAAAGCAGTTCTTTCGTTTCAAAGAAAAGTCTTATGTATGTCTGGGCTATCTATTATTTGTTTAATACTACTTAGCATCTATGAAAGAAATCAATGATATATTGCCTAGATAATACAGTACTTGGCTTTGATTGGGCACTTCGAGGAGATGACAGAGATCGGTTAAGTTCACTTATGTATAACGTTATCGTTACTGTGCGATAGAGACAACGCTTTACTAAACCGAAGCAAACCGAAGATAGCCGAAAGTGTCACTCTACTTCACGACGTGCGAAATAAATGTTAAGATAAGTTTTTTATGTACATAGTAGTGATAGTAACATCGAAATTGAATCGATTGTTTTCTAGATTCGTCAGAACTGATAACAATCACCTTAATTTTATTTATATGGGTCAATTCAAGAACATAATGTATTTTGTATAGCAGATTAATTTAATTCAATTGCACAACCGACGATACTTAATACATTCACGCGGTATGTCGTCGAATATTTACATTGACATAGAAATTTGCTGGATACTCATGATGTTCAACTGGGTCGCAATGACCACACACTAGGTGAAACAATCATCGTCATGTATTTCCAGTAATTTGAGTGGAATGGCGGTTTGTTACAACCATTTAGGTACATCGTGGACACAGCGACTCCTTTAGCATACCCAGAACATCGGTGACTGTCAGTGGATCGTAAATCTGTCGATGGTTGCCGTCGTTTTTAGATTACATTGTGCTTAGTAAAGTGCAGCCACGTTGTTCTGAACCGTTAAAAAAATGTTATTACCGAGATATCAATGTAGAATCTTGTATTAAACAAATGTGAATTCTATGTAAACAATAGATCCCTTCCAGATAGTTTTTTTTATTAATAATAAACGAATCTTATGAAAGTCTTCAAATTTAACCGTTTATAATAAGAAAAATTGATATATCATTTTTTTTCATTACATTCTTCAAGTAAATACTGTCTGGGGTGACTTCATAAAGGTTTGACTACCCTTAAAAACAATAACTGCGATAAATCAACGTGAAAGTTTAATGTACTACCACTTCCGGTGCAGGAACTTTGGTGGTCTTGTTATAAGGGCGCGTTTACTTGCGCCTGTAGGTATATTTTTTTTAGGTCGTTTTTATTGTAATCCGACAACGCTTCACCATACCCAATGTATGGTACTTAACAGCAAGACATCTTTAATCCTTAACCTCTCTACACAGCTCTCGATAGCTGGATTTAAACTGACTGATTTATCCTGATATATATCCGAAAATAAAGTTAATAAGATTATTTATTATCATATGAATCATTGTACCAATTTAGTCGAATCCATACACCCTACCACCTCCCGGCAAGGTTAGTGACTAACAATAGAATCTCAACTGATATTAAATGTATATAGTGAAAGGTCGTAATATACAAAGATTCAAAGTCGCATTGGCCCTGAAATCTATGTATACCTCTATACTAATATTATAAAGTCGAAAGGTTTCCTTACATAAACCTGCTAATTTCAGGAACTACTGGTTTGATTTAAAAACTAGTCAAAGTCTTTTTAAGAAATTAAAAACTACTAAAAGACAGTCTAAGGCCGATAGGAGCGAAGCAACAATGTAGATTTAACAAAATCAGAATTAACGTATGTATCATTTACAAATATTTTCACCTTCTACGAAAATTAAGTCCCGAGTTAACGTTAGTCTAAAATAACTATTCCACGCGGACGAAGTCGCGTGCAGAAGCTAGTATATAATATAAGATCATATAGAATAGAAGTATAAGATAGATCGTCAGGCCTCATATTTTCTACTTCATATTGGTGATGTTACTTTATAACGTTCCGTCTGCAATTGATTCCTCCTGCCTTTTCTTACTGTTCCAATTCCAGGCCGAAGGGCGAAGTAACATTTAATCAAGTACGTACAAAGTAACATTTTCATAAATGATATACTTTAAAAATCCCTGAAATACTAATGTGAACGGAGCTTTACCAACGGGAACACTTTGTCGTAGCTTGCGTAGTTCAGTTTGTTTGCTTACGAGTTAAAATTTAAAGTTTTGCTATGTTAATTATTTTTGATTCATTCATGTTATTTATCGTTACCTTCGCATACGATTCGGCTTTTCCTATTCAAAATTCACAACATGTTTTACTTTATTCTCCTTTTGATTGAATAATAAAATTATCAAATATATTGAGGAGACATGTCGCGAAGTTTCTGGAACTTTAATATATATAGGTTTATATGTTAGTTATTTGATCAAGATAATAATCAAAAGTACATAAAAATTGTATGTAAAATTAAAAATCGCTCCCATTTGCCACTTTTATTATACGAATTTATATTTTGAAGTAACAACTAAGATATCGTAGTATTTAGAATTTCTTTAGACTTAACGGTACATTGGTAGTATTGCGGTTTATAGTTTTATGGAATGAAAATATTTGTACATTAGTATTTTTTTTAATTCAAACGACGAACTGCTAAATTTTAAAAGTCTAAAAAATTTATTCATATCAATTGTGTCTAGTACTTTTATTAATAATTTTAAACTGTGATAAATAAATTTATTTTCAATTTACAAGCAATCATGTCCCTTTAATATTCCATCCGCACCTCCATTAAACGGATTTTCATCATAGAAAATGCCATAAACTGACATAAAAAAGCCCTCGAAGCGTTTCTCACCCCATCGACAATACAATATTCAGAGGATCGCATTATGTAAGACCGTAAGAAGCAAAATCAATATGCCTTTTGTACTACGTAATACTTTCGGAGCACCTCTCTTATAAATATTTAAAGGATATGACGTCATATTTCATAGGAAAAAACTTCCTGATACGGTTTTTCCTTTTATGGGATTATGCGCTTCAGTACATATGGAATATGTCGTGAAAGGACGAGTGATATTCCAACATTTTGGGGATTATGAGAAACTACAAAAACTCAATTCCACGAATTTGATATACCAAATCATTTATGACCTAGTTTAGAGAACTAGTTTGGAATACACTAAACGAATAGCCAATGCCCATACTCAACAGAATGAATCGAGTAGAGAGATATTCAGAGGCTCAGGTGTAGATATGTATAATTTAATGGAAAAAAAATGCTAAACATTGTCTTAATCAGATTCAATATGAACAAAGTAATATTTGAAAATTAAAATCAAACTTACTCTATTCAAAATAGACACTGAGAAGGCGGTTATAAGTGAAAAGAATACCATTGTTTTACGAAGAAAGTCGATCGAGAACAACAGGTAAGAAAGTAGATCTGGTTCATCCTTTTCTTTAATAAAATCATACAAATTATTATTTCCACAATCGTTTTTAGTGGAGTGGAGTTCAGGAATTACCTGCTATGTTTCATTTATTACATTTCGCACTAAAAAGTGGCTTTCATTATAACAGGTTTTATAGTCCAGAATAGTGAGGAAATCTAACGGTAGATACTTAGTCAACAGCAGTCAATTCTATTCTTGGTTATGATCAGCTAACTTGTTTTATATATCCGCTTCAAGCGGTTGTCCAAACTCTCATCAAATATTAAATTAAGATCTGGTTTAAGAATGTAATAGGTTAAACTTAGAAGAGAATTGGTGACAGTCTTTTAAATATTGATCTTAGAAGCACTATAGACAGGGATTAGAAAAAGCTTGACCATCGTGCTATAGTTTTTTGTGCTGGTAAATTCACAGCGAAAATTGGAAAATTCTGTCATTTACGAGCTAAACACCCCAGCTGCTTGAGTTTGGTCACTGTAGTTACAATCGGCTAGGAAGGTTATTATTTGAATAACACTGTATCGTATGCTACTATTCAGACGTGCATAAATTCATTTCAACGTAATCTACTACGAGCATTGCAACTATCCACATTTAATATGTCCCAAACATCTCTTAGAAAGGATTCCCCTGACGCGGCACCATAAATTCCTGTCCTGACTGAAGGCTGTTTTTGATTTCCCACGCGGAGCGCCGGCTCCTTAAATTGACTCATTTATTTTATAGCACGCGACCTTGACCCGAATCGAACGTAGGTCAAGTTTATGTTTTGGAATAATTTGATTTATTTGAAGAACGAACGTGGCTCGTCCGGAAACGCGATGGTTTGAGCACATCGTTTGTTTTATTTGATTGATTCATTTTTTTTCTCGTATGTTAAATAAATGTTCCCCGTAAGCGGCTTTTCTGATAAAATTTCAGATGTATTTTTTGTGGAGAACTTTTCTAGTATTTTAATAAAACAAAAGTATAAACATTTTCATAACAAAAAAAAATCCTGTTGACTTACATAATGATTGTACTATTTTTGGTATGTCGAGTAGCTTTATACAGTAATTATGTTTCTTAATATTTGTTATTTTAGTGGTAGTAAGTTCTGACGTCACATATTTCGATTTAAAAAAAAATCATTATAGCCAACCGCTGGTACGTATAATCTGATAATTAAATATTCATCTGTCGAGTTTATCAATAGTTATTATAATTTTAGTGATGACGCGGTTTGAGTACAAGAGAAAAATAAGTGAATAGACTTTAATACACTCAAGTGACTTTATTAGTCACTGTTTTGTAGATCAGGTTCCACATGGACGAAGTCACGGGCACAGCTAGTATATAAAATTTGGTTTTTGGTATTTATTATTAGGTATTGCTACTAATTGGCCCCTTAACACATTTATATCTATTATGCTGCTATTTTCCTCTCCTAAAATTGTCTTATTATAATTAATAAGAACGGTTATTTACCTTAATTACTTCGTTTGGTTAACAACGTATGAGGATAAAATTTCTAGGTGTCAAATTCCAATTTAAGTGTAGCTTATATGATAGTAACTAAAAAGCTACTTGGCCATACATATATAGAGTTTATTTTTCCAAACTGACTACGTTATTGGCCCAGCAATGTCTTAACAGCTTCACCGGACTACCAAAGCGAGCGCTTAAAGCACTCAGCTGATTTTATTTTGACAACCAGCTCAAGAGTACGCGGTGCACCTCGGCTTGGACTGTTGCCTGGATTACATGAAAACGCGAATGTGATATATAAAGAGTTAAAAGAAACACAGAACTGACAATTATAGTCATTACAAAAAAGTTAATCATGTTAAAGTATCCAATCTAAAACCTCTAAACTACATACGACTTATTATCACTACGTCGTGAGATATAAATGATTAAATTAATTAGTTTAAGTATGTCATAAGCAAGGCTGTCAACAACGCGTCGCGTCTCGCCGCAACTCGCCCAAAACTAAAGCATTCGTTGACATTACAATAAAATCTTACTAGGTCTATCCACTCGCAGTTAATCAGCGTCTCTAAATGTTAACTCAAGAGTTTCTGGAACTTAATTAGAAAGTTGAAAACGTTTGCAAAGTCGGAGCGAGAACAACTTTTGGTAACGCAAACGAATGATTCTCATTTTAACCGTACGATACGACGTAACGATATCGTACGATCATTAGCAATACTTTTGATCTAATTTAAATCACGATTGAGGACAGTATCCCTGATTTAATAAATGCTTAAAAAAGACAATAATAATAAATACTAAGGTGGATGCTACGTTACACTTCCGCCTGGAAAGTAGCATCCACCTTAATATTCAATGATGGATTTCCGCAAAGTAAAGCCTTCTTCATTCAAACAATAATAATAATTAGATCGAAAAATCAATTCAAAGTATTATTTTAATGCTTATTGTTTAATTTATGAATTAACAGATGAGGTTATGTTAATGTATTTTTTCGAGGAAACTTTAAACTTACTCCAAATGATCTAGGATGTCCTTTTTTTCTATAATGATTATATTACGTCAAATAATATACAGTTATACAAAAGCATAGTATAAAACACGTAGAAATGTTAATAAGGAAAACAAAAAGACAACTGCAAAACGAGAAATCCAAAATCATGGTATAATACTGAAATTTATATGGGTCACGCCCACTATTAAGTGAAGTCTAATGACAACTCGTGTGCTAGGATCCATAAAAAGTATTAAGGTAATAGAATTTACAAAAGAATAAAATATGCAGTCGGCTGAAAAACATTCGACACGACACGTCAACGACATGACTACAACATGATCGGATGGTGTAAATAGTACTACTTAAGAGAAATTTTGTTACACAGTTTATTTTCCATTTACTTGTACACGTTTTTCCCTTGTAAGTTCTATGGAGTCATAACGAAATTAACATTAGTTAGAACAGTTCTGATTTTAATGAGCCGATTAACGGTCTATTTCAACAACTTATAACTTAAGTATTGTATAAGTATTATGAAGTTATTAAGTATTTTTTAAATATGCCTTTATTTTGTCATAAAAGATCTATGATAAAAGTCATGATGTAAGCAAATAGTTTGTAGATTCCATTTTATGTGATTAGCAAAATATTCATTTGCTATATTATATTCAAAATACGCCCGATTCTTCTTCCAGTAACATACACATCCAAATATTTCTGTCCGTGTAAAAAGTTTGCTGTCATTAATAAAACTAGTCTTTGTATTGTTATATAAGTGGATCAGTATGTGGACGATGGTGACGTCTGGAAATGACGTCCCTCTCTATGCATCCACTAAAAACGAATCTGTGTTTGTAGAAGAATGCATCATTAAAAGATAAGCCAGATCGAGTTTGTTGCAGGTTCTTCTCGATGACTTGGTTGTATTCCAAACAGGTGGTAGTTTTGATGTCACGAACGCTTTCTCAGGACCTACATTGAATAAAATAGTTTTGAATTTAAGCATATAAATGAAATGCTTGTATGTACATATAGTAGTGTACAAGAAAGCTATATAAGTAAAAAAGGGGATGTGTCCTGATGGCCCCTCGATAGAAGTCAAAACTTCATCATTATTAGTCTATTAATTAATATTGAACTGTATGGACTTTGCTTATTACACTGATAGTATACAATAATATATGCTTATTATGTGAATTTACCCTTAAATAAAACATCAAATACTGTGTGTATGTGTAAAATACATTTAGAAAGTAAATATGGTTGATAACGTACGGTGCCGAGTGTACACGATTCAGCGTCACCGTCTCAAACGTGACGGTTAACTATCGTTCACTACAGACTGTGCAAAAATAAGTTTTCACTACAAAAGATCTAACAACTTTAAAAAATCCCAAAAATTGTAAAAATGTAATAAAAAAAATAGTATAATAATCTCACGAACAGTACAAGTAATAGAATATAATCATGTCAATCCATCATTCGAACGTCACTCATGTAGTTGGAATGTTCGGAGAATGTCATTTGTCTGTGAGCCGCTAAAACAACATGGCAGTTAAAACTTAACCGACATCCGTATCCGGCCGCCGCACAAGACGTGATCATGTTGGTACTTGCAGTAAATTAAGAAACAACGTGGCCTTTACTTCTAATTTATAAACGCTTCTAAAAAACCGATACATATAAATAAAACTGTTGTTTGTCCAGACTTGGTTCCGAATCGATTTTGATGAAACTTTATCTGGAAAACAGAATCCTTTTACAAACTTGTGTATTATCTTAATATATTAAAATCCATTACATGACGTTTGTTTACGATGAATTCCGAAGATACTCAGTAAATCTTCATGAAAGTTGGCAGTTATGTATGATTTAATTCAACTTGGGAGATGCGATAATTTATATTTCGATTAATGGACCTCAGTATTTTTTTATTACAAATTAAATGAGTACCAATGTTGATTGTGAATAGTTGTAAGTTTCATCAGCCTCGAATATCAACCTCCGGGGCTCTTACTGATTGAACGAAACACAGCAATGCAAGCACTCTTCCTGCACGTCGATTTTCTGTGAGAGGCTGGTACCAACTTGGGCAAGCCGACCCATTTATGCTGAAACCAGTAATAACCTCAGAGTGGCTCTACCACCTACCGAATATATAATTAGTTCGATATCTTGCCTATCGTTGCTTTCCAATTATCATTTGCATTTACCGATTATTTATTTAAGATTTAAAAAGCAATTTTAATACCCTAAACAAATTTTTTTCCTGATTTTATTAATGTTAATTTCTCATAATATTTCATTAAAACCATTTAAGTTTTTTTTAACTGAAAAAGTAATTAAATTGTTTCAGTCTTAACATACACTCTCGTTAATAATATTGTTGGGATATACGAGTACATATAATAATTATACTAAAGAGATAATTAATTTAAATTAATCGAATGCCAAGCTCCCGTATTACACGCGTCACTGCTAATTCATTAACAATGTCACATGTGCTGTACACGCACACCTTTACAACTATATCTGAATCAATATAAAACAATAAACTAGCGGTGTCTCTTCGTAGAACGGTTTTAAAGTTATATTATGTATACTAACTATCCAAGTAGTCCAAATTCGATCATCATAATATCATCAGGGGTTTTTGTCAAGGTTTGTATAATATGGTAGACTAGCTGTACCTTTTGGGGTGTAAGGGGTGTCGAGTAACATCTTAAGGCAAGCGACACCCAAGCCAACCTCACCTGCACGTGGTGCACCCTGCTGAATAACGAACGAGGCAATGGCGAAAGTGGGGTGGTAGGGTTTTACAGCCTGACTAGGTCGCAACCACCATGTACATGGCGAAAAAGCCCGTCATAGTGACTCGCTTTTGCGCGTCGCGTTTCGGGATCAGCCTGTGCATATCCAGTACCGGGTGACTTTCGTCATTATGGCCGGCATGACAGCGGCGACCGGCGATGGATAATCTTTCTCTCGGTTGCCGTTGTTTTTGGATTGTACTGTACTTAACATCAGGCATAGTGCAGTCACTATGCCATGCTTCAATAAAAAAAAAACCTGTATTTGTGATTTTAACCCACCATATAACTATCTTAGCGCTCACTTACATTATTCAAGGAACTAATTAAACAATAACTTAAAATATTATAATAAAGATCTACATTTAATATACATTTCCATTATAATTATGATTTTGTTACTAGACAAAAAATAAACGCTTGTCTGTTCTGCAAGAAATTGTATTATATTATTATTGGTATTTACGTAATACGTTTATGGTTTAAGATATTATTAGGAAGACTTCTTCATAATTACTAATAATTATAATGTCGAATTGTAAACAATAAGCTGATTATTATATCTCGAATTAAAAACAAAGTAAGAGTTGAAATTTTGCTAAATTTTATTCCGACAAAGTCGCGGGTAATAACTAGTCTAAAATAGAATAACCTCAATTATTTTTATAAGTTTCTCTATCTACCAGTGAAAGTCCCGTGAAAATCGGTCTAGCTGTTTTAGAGAAAGCACGGTGGGTAACAGCTAGTCTAAACGAAAATAGATTAAAGTATTTTTTATAGGGCCCACTATCTGCCAGTGAAAGTCCGATCAAAATCGGTATAACCGTTTTGTAGAAAGTACTGCCGGCAAAGCCACAAAAGCTAAAAATTACTTTTTTTTTTCAAATGACTACGCTATAGACCCAGCAAAGTCTTAACAGCTTCACCGGACTACTAAGGCGAGCGCTTAAGGCACTCAGCGGATTTTATTTTGGCAACCAGCACGGCAAAGTGACTGCACTATGCCTGATGGTAAGCAGAGTACAATCCAAAAATAATAGCGACCACCGATTGACACACTGTCCATCGCCGGTCGCCACTATCATGCCGGTCTGTAATAAGCTGGATATGCATAGGCTGATCTCGAAACGCGACCCGTAGAAGCGAATCACTATTACGGCCTTTTTCGCCATACACATGGTGGTTGCGACCCAGTCGGGCTGTAAAATCCTACCACCCCGCCTGCGTCATTGCCTCGTTCGTTATTCAGCAGGGTGCACCACGTGCAGGTGAGGTTGGCTTGGGTGTCTTAAGTCTTATGATGTTATTCGACACCCCTTACACCCCAGACACCCCTTACACCCCATTCGACACCCCTTACACCCCAACTCCTCCATATATTTACTATCGGAAAATTGAGAGTTTTTCAGTTCGATAAGGGAAAAAAAAGTGTGTAAGCGTGTAAGCGTGCAGGCGTGCACTTGTAGTGTTGTATCGGTGATATATATTTGTGTGTCACCGTATCGCGCAAGCAATGCACTCAAGGGCTCCCTACCGAGGGATCGAACCTAGGCTTGAGTCGCTGCCGTGAGAAACCTAATCGGGTGTGCGGGAGCGAAATTAACCCCCAGACTACGGCGGCGTGATCTATGGTTACGCGGGCGTGGGCGTGAACACGCTCTGTTTCGAGGGACAGGCTGGTACTGATCGTTCGCTGACGTGATTGAATCAGGAGGGTCGGTAAAAATTACTTTTTATAATATCCGCTATGTGTTAGTTAAAGTTCCGTGAAAATCGGTCCAACCGTTTTGGAGATAGTATTGTGGACGAAGCCGCAGTTAACAGCTGTAATTTAGAGTAGTTTAAGTAATCCGCTGTAATTTTAGCTATTTGCCAGTGAAATTCCCGTTAAAGTCGGTCCAGCTGCTTCGGAGATTACCCGGAATAAACAGACAGACATAGAGACCGACCAAAATTTTTAAAATTGCATTTTTGTTGTCACAATCGTGTACACTGTCATACCCAATCAGTGATTTTTTTTTAATATTACAAACAGACACTTCATTTTTATTATATGTATAGATTAGTAGTCGCTAGGATCATGAGCCTCGTAACTTCATAAAGCGCCATGGTACATCTACCATTTGGTAATCACCAAATGAAGATTTCGACTCGACGACGCTATGAAAAAAAAAAAACTGTTTCCAATATATTACAAGTGGAAAACTTCTTTAGCCATGTGAAGCGATTAATAAAATGCATATTTGGTACGGGAAAAACTTATGAGCTTGCGTTATAACAGCTTGTGTGCATTTAATATCGATGTTTAAAGGCCGGCAACGCATTTGTGACTCCCCCGGTGTTGCAAGTGTCTATGGACCGCGGTGATCACCTACCATCGGGTGACCCGTCTGTTCATCTGCCCCCTATAATATAAAAAAAAATGTGTTTAGCCTGTCCAGCTTATAATATGTTTGATTAATACTGTTTTTTTTTTCGATCTGACTACGCTATTGTCCCAGCAAGGTCTTAGCAGCATCACCGGACTACTAAGGCGAGCGCTTAGGGCACTCAGTCGATTTTATTTCACAACTAGCTCAAGGGTGCACGGCACACCTCGACTTGGGGTGTTACCTGGATAACACGAAAACGCAAATCTAATACTGTTATATAAATTGTGTGAACATGTATATATTGTTGACAGACCTGTTATTATTTTTATTTTATTTAAAAATACATTTCAAAATAAACCTGTGTAAACGGCGTAATGATTTCAACAAAAACTATATCACACAGACGACCTCATTTCTAACGGATAGTCGTGTAAGTAAGTACACAGATATTATTTCCATTAGTTAAATTGTGTTTTGATTTCACCGGTAACATATCCGCTAGACGGTTATTGCTTGATTTGATACTAATAAGTAAAATTATGCGAATCAGACGAGATATGAGTAAGCGGGATGTCAAATTAGATAATGACTGAGTAAGAAAGAGACGCAACCATGATTGTCAGCAATATTTTTATAACTAACGGATTGTTGACTGATTTAATGGTCTCAGTCCGCGCATCACATTTTTTTTTTATTACCATCGTGATTTGGGCAGAAAGTTCTCGATTGTTAAGGTTGATTTTTTTTTACGGAGAAGCGATAAAAATAAATTTTGACTTTATAAAAATATAGAAATTACATTTTTGATGCCCATATCAAAATTTTTCCATCCCAAGGAATCATAGTGAATGAAGAATTCATAATATTTGGTAGGTTTTTCAATAAAAAGACCAAGACAACTATTAATTTTTAAAAAGTGATAAAACACCATATTAAGTGAATGGGAAAAGTATCCTTATTTAGGCACGGTAAAATGGCTTCGGTTTTTTTTTGTTTTTTTTTTTTTCGATCTGAGTACGCTATTGACCCAGCAAGATCTTAACAGCTTCACCGGACTACTAAGGCGAGCGCATAAGGCACTCAGCCGATTTTATTTGCAACTAGCTCAAGGGCGTACGGCACACCTCGGTTTGGGCTATTTTTTTATGTTTTTAGGCTATTAGCCAACGTTCTGAACGATACCTAACACAAAAAGTCATCTTGGTAAATAACAGATACTCTAATGTAAATACTTTAGCTGCAGTAAGATCCTTGAATTAAAGATTTAGGCCGTATTTGAAGATAAACTTGCGATATCGGATTAGAGGTCACCCGCTCTTTTTAACCAAACTTTTTACGCTTTGAGTGTCTTCGTTATATGTAATTGCTAAACAAAAGTGAACCGTCGCAAGCAATGCTAACCGACAAGCGTAGATTATTGAATCCCGCCACACACGCCCAACTAACAGTCACGTATGTCGCACGGTGTACGTTAATATGTCGTACGTGCGAAGCCTGCCTAATGCCCTCCCATAAAACGTGTACAGTCGCGCGACTTTATCCTCATTTTGATTGTGGCGACGTGATCGCGGCCGGATCACGTGTTACCGCCTTGGATCTTGTCAGTTCATTTATTTGATTTTTTTTTTTCATATTTCTGTTTCTTCCTTTGAACGCCTTTTAACAATCAATATTTGATTGAACGCTCGCAACTGAAGAGTCAACATCGATCTGATGATGCTCCGTGACGGAACGAAACACGTGTAATCGATTGTCGAGATTACGCGTCAATCTGCAACATATTTTAATTAATTTATTGATAAATATTATGTTTATATTAATTATACAAAATGTAATTAATATATACAAAATATATGTTAATTAATTAATTGATTTTCTTTTTGTTGTAGTTAGACGTAGTAGTGGTTAATCAATTCCAGGCGGAAGTGCAAAGTAGCATCCACCTTAGTATACAATCAATAGATAAGTGATGCTACAGACATGTTCTAATTTAGCAAATGATAACTGGCATATATTAGTTTTCAAATGTATAACTCAAAAGCACTTAGCCATATCGCATATGACACGTTACAGTCAAACAAAACATGGAAAACTTTGAAAGTGTATATTTCTGAAGTAATGTTTTGTTGCAATTTTTCTTTCATTATTTTAAAATTCCTATTGATTTCATTAATTATTTTGGATTAAATGTGGACTGTTATTAATTTTGTGAAATGAAAACTTCTTTCGCGTATTTTGTATATTATTATTTCCCAACAATGAATCACAGTGAAGCATTACGCTTAAGTGGGTGACATTGAATCGTGTGTATTCAGCTCTAGTCTTTTTTCATTACAATATTATATATGTTATGTATACTGTATAATCAATGTAGTATTTAAATTTATACATTGTGCCTATATAGTTAGTACTTAATACTTTATTGAAGGGTAGGTGAAAAATCACAAATTGTAATTATAATGATATTAAGTTACCTATCTTAAATTGTTTCATTACTGCTAAGCTTCTAAGAATAAGAAAATTATATCTAACTCCGGCAAATCATCAAAATGTCAAAACCCGTTCATAGGTGTTTTTTTTTTTTTTAAATCAAAGGAGGCAAACGAACTGGTGAGTCACGTGATGTTAAGTGATCACCACCGTCCATAGACACAAGAGACATCAGGGACGTCGCAAGTGCGTTGCCAGCCTGTATATGGGAGAAGGGGGAGGGGAAGGAAAGGGAAAGAAGGAAAGAGGAAAGGACGTGGGCCTCCGGCTCTCTCACTGACCGAACGAAACACAACAATGCAGGCACTGTTATTTCACGTCGGTTATCTGTGAGAGAGGTGGTACTACCCCGGGCGTGCCGACCCATTCATACTGAAACCAATAATAGCTTCAGCGTGGCTCTACCACGAACAGAAGATCAGAAGATCACCTACAGTGTCGAAGATTAATTCAAATAAATAAAAGAAATCTTCAATTATTTATATGTATACGTAACATATATTTCTAGATTATATCTAACACTGATATTACGCCGTCAATCAAACTATCCCCCGTCCCTAAACTCCCTCTTTGTATATAAATATGCTTTAAAAGAAATTGATAAAGATGATTGATTGGTCTACCGAAGATTCGTACCCGCATCTAGTATGCGATGTGAAAATATGAGATCGTTATTAAATTCTTAAAGTTCGTCAAAAGATTGCAATAAATTCCTTTCTATATTTTATATGTTATTTACTTTTGAACTTTTTAACGATTGTAGGTTAATAATTTCTTACCGTCTTATATTTGGTATATGCTTCGTAATTGATTTCCAGTTCAACTATAGTTGTTATTAATGAAATAGGTTTTTTTTTATGTACAACAGGTACGCGCTTTGCCACAATCGCACCTGATGGTAAGTGACGATGAGGCCGATGATGTATCGCGTTTACCCGCTAGATGCCTGTTCACTCTACTCTTGAATACCCTCAAGTTATAAGATGACGGGAAGACAGACGCCGCGCCGGGAGTGAACTCCACTCCTTAACCGTACGTATAATGAACGTGGAAGCAAATCGCTTCGTACGAATTATGAGAATATCCACCACGTAAGGATGGAAACTCTCACGGCGTCTAGTCGTCCTCTGATGGAATGGAGACGGTGGAATTATATTGTGTAATTCCTCTGCACACTCTCCAAAGTGTAACTTATAAAACAATGAGAGACAAGCTAATTTTCGACGATGCTCAGTTTTGAGCATTCTTGTCTCCCACAGCGCTTCATCACCGACAAGCCGACGAGCACGACGTTCAATGGAATCAAGAGCGGCCAGCTGACATTTGGTTGATCCATCCCATAAGTGGCAGCAATATTCCATACATGAGTGTGCTTGAGCGTGTTACAGGCTGAGAAGTTGTGGTGAGAGGTTTTATGTTATCAGAAACACGTACAATTCACGTCTCTTCTACAGGCCACTACAGTGTACTGTTTTTTTTTCTAGATCTAACTACGCTATTGTCCCAGCAAGGTCTTAACAGCTTTACCGGACTAATAAGGCGAGAGCTTAAAGCACTCAGCCAATTTTATTTTACAACTAGCTCAAGGGTGCACGGCACGCCTCGGCTTGGGCTGTTGTCTGATACGTGCAATTTGCGACCTGATATGTGTAATGTTGTTGCAGTGATGTAAGATTTTGTGTCACTGTATCGCGCTAACCCTCAAGGGCTCCACGCCGAGGGAACGGACCTAAGCTTGAGCCGCTGCCGAGGGGGGCCTAATCTGGTACACAGTGTACTGTTTGACTAACGTCAGTTCAGTTTTTCCACTGCCAGCTATTTTTTATCATAGCGATGAGGCATCTTAGCTTAATCCTCTTTTGTTATAGTAATAGTTTTTTATGGATAACATAGCTTATGCATAAATTGCAGAAAATTAGTTGTATAGCTGACATACATAGTCCATGTTTGGCTTAAACTTACAATTTATGCCCCATATCCTAATATAGTGTAGATTATGATTTCAGTATATTTTCTCTCGTCTTATAATTATTTTGCGTTGCACAAACTTCATACGTACTCCTCTCATAATAGAGTAAATTATTGAATAGAAGTCACAACAATACAACTGGTCGATGTTCCCGATAATGTCTTTGTCAACGTTCAGAAAGACGCACAAACTAGACTCATCCATAACATGAATTGTGTTTCAAATGCAGAAATAGTAACCGCCAATGATATATAGACAAATTTAAATTTAACTATTAACGGAATAGAATTCAATTTTGGTTGTCAATATTAATGGATATATGGTTAATTGAATAGTGCAGAATACAGTCAAGTGTCAAACGCTCACTATTATGACGCGATAGTGAAATATCGACTAGTTAGACACGCTCCAGCGAGTCTTTTTGAACGTAGTTGACGAAAGTTGTTCACTTCATTATTTGCTTTCAGTTGATATATGGAGTTTTACTGTTGGAATAACGGATCCGCGAACAGTTTTGGTATGCGTTGAGTCATGTCTTAGACATTGTATCAACGGGCTTTCAAAAGCTGTTGTAGAAGTTTTTGAGGTAAAATGATTTTTAGGCGCGTCGAGTGGTATTTTTTGGCAGGAGACAAACAAATATTTTCGAGTTATGATATGCTAGTAAGCGTGACCGACCGTATTGCGCTTACGCAGTTTGCGTGATACTAGCGACGCGTAGTTTAAGGACCTGTGTACGTGTAATAATGATATTTTGCAGCTCATCATAAGTTTGATAGATTTTTTTTGTAGTCCGGTGAAGCTGTTAATACCTTGCTGGGTCAATAGCGTAGTCAGATCGAAAAAACCATTTTTTTTATTCAGTTTCTTCTATTCTGCAGACTCTTGGTCCGTACCTTTGTTTGTTTACGTGTACTGTATTGTATACGTAAAAAATCGTATCCGCAAGCAAATTTGTTTTTTTTTTTTTTTTTTTTGTTTTTAATTCGTTTATTTAATTAATAACTATTTTTGGTTTATTGACGTTATTGTTTTTATAGCGGTTTGATTGATTAATAAACTCTATAAGAATGTATGTAATTATTGCTCCCTGTTCCAATACATATGAATACTAGACTAATCTTAATAATTTCAAAATAACTACAAATTATGAAATTTAAATAATTCACTGCCTTTAATAATTCAAAAGAAAACACAGTCATTCCATCGTTATCAATCTCCACTTCTGTTGGCAGTCGTTATGACTGCTACAATTTTTTTTTTAAGTTATGATCAATAATCTATACTATATCTTGTATAACAATTACCTTCCATAAAAAATATAACTTTAGGGCATGTTTGTTTATTGTGACATTCAGCTAAGATTATCCAAGACTTTAAGATGACAAGCCCCAATCATTAAATTATAAATTTCATTCCCTTTGTTTTCCCCCGAATTAAATTAAGATTTTCACTAAAGACTCCAGAGTAAGGATTCGCAGTTCTCAAAACGTCTAGCACTGATCTTTATTAGGTTTAGGGGTGAAGGGATGGTAAAATAAATTCACCGTGACAGGGGGTTTGTCAACAGGGGTGGCGAGGTCCCATTCATGGTGTCCCTTTGATGGCGTCGCTCCGTGTCCGCTGCACAAAGTCAACCGGGCCTCATTGTCACTGGAACTCGGTAAACACACGGCAAACTTTGTTTTTCTCCTATTGTTTGTTTCATTTTACTTGTATCTGATTTGTGGTGATTTTTGTGTACCTAAGAGATTGACTTTTATCAATGTTTTTTTTTTATATATTGTGGAGATTCTGATTCACATTGTGTTCCATATAAGTCCCGCAACAAACTCGGTTTGTGTATCGGACTAGGTTGCATTATTTGATTAGCATTAAAATATTTGTTTTGCTCATTTCCGTACTTTCAAAAGAAGGTAGATTCATATTCTATTCATTTTTTTAATACTTGAAATGAGCCTATAAGCTTGGTCAATGGTATAAATATTATAATGAATCATATAATGGAAATACGGAATTACCTTGTGATTACTTGAATAGCTAACAGTCTTAAGGTAAAGGGCTATTACAAATCACTCATAAACATGATCTATCTGCTACACTCGAGAGATATACCTTTAAATCTTAGTGTGTTTCAATTTTAGATAATAGTCAAACGTTAAATGTATGAATTGATTTAAAACTTGAGTTCCGTTTGATTCCAAAATCTCTGATATTTTAATGAGAACGAATGTTCCAATCATTCAGTCTTACTAACACAAGGATAGATTATGGCGTGTTCTTAAAATGTGCTAGCTTGTATGAATTTATATAAAGTTGTATTATTTGGCCCTGCATTAGTTGTAGGCTCCTTGCGTCTTATTGTAAGATGTAAGTGACAAATGGATTAGAAGTAATAGCAAAGAACATGAATTCTGAGGTGGCGCAAATTCGTCAAAAAGTATAATCAAAAAGATCACTGAATTGCTGGAATAATGAAACTCATGTGCGATAATCTTCAATAATAAAGATCTATAGCTATAAAGTATGAAAAAAGGAAGATGTGAATAGATTTTGTTTTGTTCATACATTTATTGAAGTTGTTTGTTGTTTCTTGCCGATTCTTCTCGATAACTGGGTTATAATCCGAAACTTGGGTAGCTTTGACCTTCATAAACGCCTTCTCAGGGCCTAATTTCAATAAAGTATTTTTAAGCTATTGCATAGCTTCTATCTCGGGCCTTAAACGTGGAGACCGATCCAAAAATTCCGTAACGAAAAAACCTAACACCCCCCACTCTGCCTACCATGTAGCTCGGCCGAGCGTTCGCTTAACGTATATATGGTACGACTGTACAAAGCTCGCACGGATCGAGACGAGCTGCTCCGAAATCGGTTTTTTTTTTGTTTTCGAAATGACTACGCTATTGACCCAGTAAGGTCTTAATAGCTTCACCGGACTACTAAGGCGAGCGCTTAAAGCACTCAACCGATTTTATTTTGGCAACCAGCTCAAGGGTGCACGGCACACCTCGGCTTGGCTGTTGCCTGTTGCATGCAAAATTGCGACCTATCTTAGCTAACCTAGCTAACTATTCATATATGTATGAGTTGTTGAAACGTATATGTGTACCAAGCATACACGCCTTAACAACTCCTCCATATATTTATTATCGGAAAATTGAGACTTTATCAGTTCGATAAGGGAAAAAAGTAAACCCTTCCACTTTCATGTGTAAGCGTGTAGGCGTGCACGTGTGTGGGGGTGATGGTGTAGTGTTGTAGCGGTGATGTATATTTAGTGTGAACTATACGTAATCAGCTGTTTGTGAGAAATATACTGGTGTATAGGTATTTATCATCTATGTACAAAAGTGAATATCTGTAATCGTATAATTTGTGTACAAAGTGTTTTCCTGAATAACTTACGTGTATTGTAGGATAATAAAAATATTTTGAACAATATTAACATCTCATTTATTTAATAAAAGAACAAAAATTGTTTTCTTGATGGTCACCACGCTCAAAAAGTGTAACTTGAATTAATATCAAAGAAAAAAAACAAAGGAAAAAAATACTGCATAAATAAAATAAATAAATAGTTATATTGCATAAGTTAATAAAAAATGCTATGCAATAAGCTTTACCGCGGCAGTCCTCGAGTGCCACACGTTTTTTTTTTATTTTGATTCAATCATTCAAATGAATATATGAAAGCCGAAAAAATAGTTTTATCTTTGAAACCTGACCTTCTCTTACACGTCAGATGAAATTTATTTCTAATTTCGGGCCCCAATTGTTGAGGTCGCTATAGCAACGGCAGGTGATTTATCACCACCTCTGCGTCTGTCTCTCTTATGTTCACAGCGTTTGGGTACTGTATCAGTTGAATATGACTTGTTATTTAGTTTATAATACCTAAATTGAGATTTGCTACACTCCTTATATTTTTGGTAACTTGGGTTTGAGCCCTGTTATGGAAAATAGCCAAGGTTGCTGCATGTATTGTATGCAAATTAGATTTTGTTAAGCATAGTATAGTATATTTGTATAGTATAACTATATGTGCCATGGTTAAATATGAAAATGGCTTAATTTCTTAAAATTTAGCTGAATTACATAATAATCAAAATTAGTTTTTTATAATTTACGTACTAGTGAGTATGAAATCCGCGCTAGACTATTTGAACGCTCTGAATATAGCTGCGCAGAATAAAAAATTGCTTAAAAATAAATGTTATATATTTATAACATCGATAACATTCAAGGTCAAAGAGATGCCATTTTAGTTTCCTATAAAAATAATCTAACTTTCTTTTGTGTAAAATTTTTGATGACACAGTACTTACGTCTATATTCTAAGCGCTCAAAAATATTGACGAAATATGTGGTGTGTTAGATAGCAAGGACTGTGGATTCATAAAAACAACGGTGACCGCTGAGGGGTTCACAGTTTAGAGTATATATTGGTGGATACCGAAATGTGACAAATTAAAAAGAGTCGGTGGTGATACGGCATATAAACTGGCTGATCCTGGTATACGTCACTCCCGGTCGTTCTGCTTTGATTTGATACGATGGTTAACCGGCAACATGGTTGCCATGTTCTACCCTGGTATAGTGTTCCCCCAGGGCTATGACACAAAGCATTTCAAAAAGGGATTGTGGTACTTTTCAATGTTGGTAAAGCAACAGTGATGACTTTGGTATTGCAGTTGTCCATGGTCGACGGTAACCATCTAAGATGAGATGAGCCATCCGCCAGTTAGCAGCCCTTTGGAATTAAAAGAGAACTTAAAACAATTGAATAACTGTGTTGTCTTTTGAATTTTTAAATTAATTATGGTCGGAATTATTATTAGACATTATTTTATTCACAAAATTTTTTAATTGAAATTATCATCAGTCGTTTCTCTTACACATACATGTATTTGTACTCTGAACAATAATATATATTTACTTTATATAGTTTACTAGCTGTTACCCGCGGCTCCGCACGCGTTTTTTGAATGTATTAAATAAATTTAAAATTGTTATTAGATGTGTAAATAACAATAATACTCTTTCAAAAATATTTGTATGTATGATACGCACATCATCTACAGTAACAGCTTGAAGCTGTTAAGACCTTGCTAGTTCAATGGCGTAGTCATTTCTAAGAAAAAAAAAACGTTCAAGTAGATCCAGCCATTTCGGAGATTACCAGGAAGAAATAAACAAACAGACATATCGACAGAATTAAAAAAAAGATGTTGATGTTTGTAGCACCGCAGATATATGTATTCATCAAAAAGTTTTTATTTCAATATTATATAAACACACTTTATTCTTATAACACATAATATATCACAAACCAAAAATTTGGGACAAAACTAACGTAGAATAAACTTTTTGAGGAGTTTTTGACGGTATTTCAATCTGTCATATAGGGGATTTTGTATTTTATTCATAATCTTGTGTTATTTGACTCTATATTGTGTTAAATTGTTAATGTTAATAATAAAGTGAAATGAATGAAAAATAATACCACGGAGCACATGTATTCTGGGATCTTGAAAATTAAGAAGATAAAAATTTACGAAATATTTGGCGCTTATACATTTACATCAACTTAGACATAGAAGAAAACTGGGTAGAGAATACATAAGAACTACCTATATTGACAACTTCAGAATTGGCAGTATGGATTAATTCCTTCGCCTGTATTGATGGACGAATATTATTAGTACTAACCTTTTAGAATAGCTGCACAAAATAGACTTTAAAAATGTTTGCGATAGCAACTTACTACTTATAATCAAAAATTGGAATTAAAAATAACGTAGAATAAACTTTTGAACAGGAACACAAAATAAACCCTAATAATATTACCGATAGAATGTTATCATGTTACCAACGCAACGCATATAATATAGGGGTGTGCGAATAATTCGAACTTACGAATTATTCGTTCCGAATCGAATATTAATATTCGATTCGAAACTCGAATCGAATAATTCGAAAATTCGAATTATTCGAAAGTTCTCGAATAATTCGAAAAATTTCGAATAATTCGAAAAATATCGAATAATTCGAAAAATTTCGAATAATTCGAAAATTTTCGAATAATCCGAAAATTTTTTGGGTTTCTTATTTTCAATTTTCGATTAAAAATTTAACAGTCAATATACATTTTATTTAAAGTTTAAATGAAGTGGGGGGGGGGTCTCAAAGAATTGGCACGTGACCATGTCCACGATTCCAACCCTCTTAGCAATCGGAAATAAAAAAATAAAAAAGATTATCAATCTAGAGGAATGTCGCTATGGCATGAACTAGGACCATCCCCCAATTTTAATTTTTACTATTTTAAAAAAAATCGAAAATGTCAAAAAAAAAAGTACAAAAAAAATTTTTTTTTTTCAAGCGGTCGCCATTTTGTGAAAAAAAATTTTTCAACTTTTCCCTAGTTCATGCCATAGCGACATTACTCTAGATTAATAATCATTTTGATTTTTTTATTTCCGATTGCTAGGAGGGTTGGAATCGTGGGCATGGTCACGTGCCAATTTTTTGAGACCCCCCCCCCCCACTTCATCAACTGCAAATTTTTTGAATTTCCAAGTTTTTTATTTTTTTTCTGTACTCTTGTAAATGAAATGTTAATAAATAACTTATAAAAAAATGGATGGTAAAAATATTGATTGCTTTTTATACGGCACTTCAAAAAATTACCTGAAATTCGTGCTTCTAGACTAGAATACCCCCTGAATTCACGAATTATTCGAAAACTCTTGAATTATTCGAAATTTTTACGAATTATTCGAAATTTTTCGAATTATTCGAAATTTTTCGAATTATTCGAAATTTTTCGAATTATTCGAAATTTTTCGAATTATTCGAAGAATTTCGAATAATTCGAAAATTCGAATTATTCGATTCGAATTTCGAATCGAATATTGATATTCGATTCGATTCGATTCGAACGATATTCGCACACCCCTAATATAATACTGACACTGACACGCAGTGGATGCTCTAAAAACAGTCCAATTTTGAGACATTCTTTATTAGTGCTCCGCTCCTATTGGTTTTAACGTGATGATATGTAGCCTATAGCTATCCTCGATAAATGAGATATCTAACTTTTTTTTTTTTTTTTTTTCTCGAACTGAAAACGCTGTTAACCTGTAGAGGTCTTTACAGCTTCACCGAACTATTGAGGCGAGCGCTGAAGGCACTCAGCCGATTTGGGATGTTTGGGCGACTAACTCAAGGGTGCACGGCACACCTCGGCTTGGGCTGTCGCCTGTTTTGTGCAAAAATCGCGACCTATCTGAGCTAACCTAAGCCAGCTATCCTTATATACGTATATGAGTTATTGAAACATGCATGTGTACCAAGCATGCGTGCCTCAACAACTCCTATATGTATTTTGTGTCGGATAAATTCCTCTAAACTATATAGGATATTATTTTATTTCTCTGAAAAAGAGAAACAGCGTGTGAGCGTGTAGGCGTGCATGTGCGTATAGGTGCTATGTGTAATGTTGTAGCAGTGATGTGAGGTTTTGTGTCACTGTATCGCGCGAGCAGCGTACTCAAGGGCTCCACGCCGGGGGAACGGACCTAGGCTTGAGTCGCTGCCGAGGGGGGCCTAATCTGGTGTGCGGGAGCGAAATTTACCCCCAGACCACGGCGGCGTGATCTGTGGTTACGCGGGCGTGGGCGTGAACACGCTCTGTTTGGAGAGACAGGCTGGTACTGATCGTTCGCTGCCGTTATTTTATCCGGAGGATCGGTGAAAATATGTCGCGGTCGTCTTTTGTAACGCGGAACGATTGGTACGGTTTCGTAATTCGAGGCGGATACCACTAACTGACTGGGATGATTCGCGGCTTTTTCAAAATATCTAGTAGTTAATGATTTTACGTACGTCCAGATAGTAGGCATCTCCAGGCCCCTGTGGAGATCCTCATTCCTAACGTACGGTGGAGCACCGGTGGCTTTACGTAAGAATCGGTTTTGAATTACTTGTAATTTATCGAAATTATATTGTGACATGTGTGCAAAAACGGGTGAACTATATGTTAGAATAGGACGAATACACATCTTATATAACGTAAGCTTATGTCTGATGGACATCTTATTCTTGTGACAAATTATCGAATGTAACCGACCCATGACCATAGCGGCCCTGTTTCTGACTATTTCTGTGTGTTGTTTAAACGTGAGGCGTTTATCCAACGTGACTCCTAGGTATTTAACCTGATTGGCCCAAGGAATCTGTGTACCGTACAATTTAATAGGCGCGAGTTTGCGTTCATGCTTATTGGATATCGGGTCGAAAAATATCGCGGCGCTTTTATCGGGATTTACTTCTATACGCCATCGAATAAACCAATCACCGAGTGTGCTAACGGCCTTTTCGATGCGTGTCTTAAGAACTTTCGGATGCCAACCGGAAGCGTAGAGAACTGTATCGTCAGCATAACAACCTACCTCTACTTCCGGAAGCCGAGGTAGGTCACTGACGAACAGATTAAAGAGTGTGGGTGCCAGAATGGATCCTTGAGGCACACCCGAGCGTATCGGGTGGGATAAGGACAGTTCCCCTTCCACTCTATAGCGGAAGGACCTATCGGTGAGGTAGTCGCGTAGTATGTGAACTAACCTATCGGAGATACGAAACTGAATCAATTTATGTATGAGCCCTGAATGCCATACCTTATCGAAAGCCTTTGCGACATCGAAAAAGACTGCTATTGAGCGTTTCGGATTAGGATTAGTCGGAAACGGATTAGGATCCGGATCTGCATTAAATTTCGAGAAAATGTACTCCGTGAGGCGGTGCACTTGATTCGTACAAGAGTGTTCGGCTCGAAATCCGAACTGCTCAGGTGGTAACAGATCTAACTCTGATATGGATGTCTGGAGACGGTTCAGAAGGAGCCGTTCGTACAGTTTACCTAACGTATCTAATAAACTAATAGGGCGATAGCTATCGGGAAGCGTAGCTTTTTTGCCGGGCTTGTGAATGCCTATAACTACAGCCTTCTTCCAGGCGGCTGGAAAATGACCCTGGGACATGGCCGCATTGAAGATGCAGACCAATAGAGCTATGATGCGATCAGGAAGGAGTCTCAGTACTTCGTTCCTGATCCCATCGGGACCTGGGGACTTCCTAAGCTTTAAACGCTTGATGGCATCCGATACTTCATCGAAGGTGACAGGGGTTAGAGTATCCGCCGGAGGGGACGCGAGTGCGCGCTCTACCGAGGACTCGATCGATCCAATATGTATAGAGTCAGTATTGGCTGTGTTTGGTGAACACTGTTTTTCTAAACTCGCTGCGAGAGACTCCGCCTTGTCTAGACTATCGAACGCGGGAGGCAACCCGGTGCCACTGTCGAGAGGGGGCATAGGAGTAGTCACGTCTGACTTTAATGATCGCACGAGCTTCCAGTACGCCAAGTGAGATGGCTGGATACTCTCCAGAAGCCTGTCCCACCTGTCGGCCCGGATCTCTGCGATACGAGCTTTAACCTGTTTGCGTAATAACCGTAAGCGATCGCGATTTTCAACCGACGGGTACGTGTCGTGAGCTCGAGTCGCGGCGTTCTTTTCCGTGATCAGCGCTCTCACGTCATCTGGGAGTATAAAACGGCGATCATTCACCGCTTGTACCTCTTTCGAGGTCTCATTAACGGCGGTCTGGAGATAGCTGACCAGGGAATCGATAGCCAGATCCGCGTCAGCTTTTGACACTAACACGTCCGGAATATTATCTAACAAGTTTGATGACGAGTTACCTCTGAGATAACGTTCGAGTTTCGCGTAGTCGGCCACCCTTACCGGCGGAGGGGTGGTGTCTGTATCTGAACCTAGCTGTAATATTACCGGGCGATGGTCGGAGTCAAGTTCGTGTACGACTTGAATAAGTTGTAACCGAAGCGTGACATTCTTTAAAATAGCTATGTCTAAGACTGTCGGGCGACAGTTGTCCTGATAATGAGTGGGTTCCATAGGGGCTATGACGTCAAACGCGAGATCGTCACTTAGTTTGTCGAGTATCTTCCCGTTTCGAGAAGTAGTCGGACTGTTCCAAATGACGTTCCCGCTGTTGAGGTCCCCAGCAATAATAACGGAGTCTCCTAACTGGAATATCGCCTCTAAATCGGATTTTAATAGCTCTCTATTCGGCGAGAGATATGCGGATACTATTATAACGGATGGATGACCGGTCATCCCTAATTTACATACTGACACTTCCATATTGGATAGAACGGGCGGATCAATCGGCATACAATAAAGTGAGCGTTTATAGTAAATTAAGGTGCCACCCCCGCGAGTGACACGATCATTTCTGACTATGTTGTAATTCGCGATCGCGGGATTACGCATTTTTGGTTTTAGTTGCGTTTCCTGTATGAGGAAAACGTCTATCTGTCTGTTACATAGAAAGGCAGCTACTAGATCGCGCTGTGTCCTAAGGGATCTTGCGTTGTAAAACGAAAGAGATAGACCGCGCGGTTTTATTTTGTTCATAGCCACGAATTTATTTATTTACAATTTTGAGCCTCACGGACGAGGCGTTGCAGGGTCGTGGCAATGCCTGGATATTTCGCGAATGCGCTGAGCTGGCCTAAACCTGTCTCGGTCTGGAGAATTGTGTAAAAACCTAGTACTTCTTGCATGTCGTGTTTCAGGATTAGCTGGTGAATCCAGTCAAGCCCGGCGAGGCCAAAAAAGAAGGCTGACGCGGCCTGTGCTGGCTTTGCCTATTGGGGCTGAGCTTGAGGCTTAGGAGCCTGGGGCTCGGGTCGGGGCGCCCAGGGGGCCAGAGGGGCCCGCCCGGGTTTTGGTGCACGCAGTACAGAGTGTGCCGCGTGAGATGCGGTTGCGGACGTTGCCGGGGCGCGAGAGACACCCGGCAGGCCCGGGAAAGCCTGCATAGACATGGGAGGTGGAGGCGGAGGGCGGGCGGCGGCTACAGGCGCCCTGGGCGCCTGTCTCGCTTGACGAGGGCGTTGTGTGCGCGGCGCGCGGGGGCAGCCGCGATAATTCGCGGGATGTCCCGCGTTACCGCACAACACGCAACTGGGGGGCTCAGGGGTGTCGGGTGTACGCCCACACTCCTTTGTGGAATGATCACCTAGGCACTTGACGCACCTAGGGCGGAGGTGACAGTTACGCGCCGAGTGGCCGTAACTCTGGCAGTTGTGACACTGCGACGGAGTATGGGTTTTTCGGGGAGGCTCAACGGTGATGCCGTTGAGGTTGCAAACGGAGGTCAGGCTAAATATAGCCTTACCCTCATGAGAGCGGTCTAGGAGGACCAAGACCATGTTGTAAGGGGCTCGAGTTCGTGGGTGGTACATTCGATGTACCTCTCTGACCGGGAAATTCTGCTCCTTAAGGGAGGCAGTCACGTCCTCGACCGAGATCTCGGCCGGAACGCGACGAATCACTACACGAAGGAGTCGTTCCTCCTCGAGAGTGAAGGTGAAATAAGCCAACTTGGCTTCCCGGAGGAATTTAGTCAGCTGTCGGAAGTCGTTAATCGAGGGGACCTTAACCTGGATACCCGTCGGGGTATTAAGGGCGGACGTATAATTAATTTTTTGACTTTTTAAACTATTCGAAATGGACGTCCACTTGGACTTGTCCTGTATAGTAACCGGAGGCGGTGCGCGGGGCTTTTTAGTCGCCGCTGCGGAGTCCGTAGCGCCGTCTTGCGAGACCGAGACGGGGTTAGCTCTGTTCGAGCGCGGTATAGACGTGACGGGCGCCCGAGCGCCATCTTTGTTGCGAACTATTTTTTCTGCCGGGCGTTCGGTACCCGGGTCGGAGTCGGAGGAGCGCGATCCGCGGCGGGGGCGCCTCCGATATGTAACCGTTTTGAAATCATCGTCTTGCGCAGAAGGCGCGGAATTCGCGGATGGCGCGGTAATCGCGGGCGTGAGAGATGCGGCGGGCGCGACCGTGTCTAACTCCATTTCGGAGCCGGCCTCCGAGCTTGAGCTCGACAACTGTCCTCTATCCGCCTCATTCAGCGGTGACTCCGGTGAGTCTGAGGTCTCACATTTGTCAGACACTGCCATACGGGGCACATACAGAATGTTATCCGTGGGCGGGAGACAATGACGCGCAAGGATGGCGTCGACAACGCTTTCGTCAACTCCATACGCTAATAGGTCGTCGCGGAGTCCTAATACGAAATCGTTTTTGAGAGCCATTCCGTGGCCCGAGGGGGACGCGAACCAACCTCCCTGCCTTAAGGGCAGGGGGGCACGCCAAACGAAAAACTAGGGAACTATCTTGAGTCCGGTCCAAGAGAGTTGTTTAAACAAAATGAGAGCACAAAGCATGTAAATGAGTGAGCGAGACAAGGGAGCATATACTACGTAAATAACACACTATAAAATAAATAAGTAGCAGTTAAGTAGATAGATAAATAAGTAGTTACATATATAAAGATAGGGTTGATGGATAAATAATAGAAAAATAAATAGTAATAAGATGATAATAGATAAATAATTAACTGAATAGACAAGTGGTTAAATAAATAAATAGAGGCGTAAATATATAAGTAAGGGAATGTCTCACTCACTCAGGTAGATGCTTCACACGTGCGGCGCAGCTGTGTGGAATTAATATCAAACACAAAGCACAACGAAACACGAAAAACAACGGGTCGTCACTAATCTGCGAGTACCGAAGTCGAAAACAAAAGATATCGGGCAGATGCGTTCGCCGCCAAGGCTGGGCATCGACCTCCTCAGATATCTAACAATGAAAGAAACTTTCAAATCGGACCGGTAGTTCTTGAGATTAGCGCGTTCAGCCAAACAAACAAACAAACTCTTCAGCTTTATAATATTAGTATAGATTAATCAATCAAGTATAAGGTGGACTGCACAATTTCAATACAAAATATCAATTTTAGATTTATATAGGAGGCTATACCGTGCGACACTAGTCTCACGCAAGCAAACAAATTACCGCTCAACGCGCTTAAATAAGTTTTCAATTCAAAAATCATATGACGTCTCTTAACGTATATCTACTATTTACTCTATGACGCGTGGTCGCGACACTCCGTCCGAGATACTACCACTTCGCGAGAGTAAAAATAACTCTCAGCAAAAATCGTATCAATCACAACAAAACGACGTTCGGACACAAAAACAAGTTAAATACAGGATGAGGCGAAATACAACGAAACGTTACGCGCATGGAATACAGTATTTTTGGGACGTAAGTAAGATCTTGATCTCCTGAGAT
Source organism: Antheraea mylitta (assembly GCA_014332785.1). Classification (NCBI taxonomy): domain Eukaryota; kingdom Metazoa; phylum Arthropoda; class Insecta; order Lepidoptera; family Saturniidae; genus Antheraea; species Antheraea mylitta. Next base: position 576,526 of record JACEII010000018.1, on the reverse strand, counting down.
CTTGATGGATCGCTTTCCTTCTTAATAACGAAGGCTTCAATTTCGAAATCGTTCTTCAATAATTGCTATAATATTTTAATGTAACATTTAATACTACATTTGAACTGAACTATGCAAGAAAATTACATAAGACTTAGCGAATTTCATTCCAAAGATTTATAGCACACGTATAGTATATTTATAAGATGTAGAAAAATACCTTTACATTGCAATAAGTCGAAAAAAAATTCTAAGATATTTTATATAGAAATAATGTACTAAGGAAGTTTATGTCTTAAAATTACCTACAGACATACCATACCATATATGCCCATACCTCTTACAAATTTTGGAAAAACTATTAGTTAATCGAAAAGCTATTTTCATAAATATTATGTTAACCGCTTACCAAATATATAAGAGTTAGGTTTAATACTGAATAGCTTTGAATTTGTCACCGATTTAAAATTTTGTATCAACTCTTATCCACTTACAGTCATTCCGTCAAGAAAGTAAAATACCTACGTACTGAATTTTCACTTAAAAGTTTGGCCACAAAAGAGTGTCTTAGCCTTATTTAAAAATGGACATTATTTAAATTGAAATATTCTCTAACACTTCTCTAAGTTGACAATTCTCAACCGGGTGAGAATCCCACGGCAACGGCTCAAGCCTAGGTTCGATCCATCGCTAGGGAGCTCTTGAGTGCGTTCCTTGCGCGATACGGTGATACACAAATATACATCACTGCTACAACACTACACGATCACCCCGTTCACACGTGCACGCCTACACGCTTACACATGAAAGTGGAAGGGTTTACTTTTTTTCCCTTATCGTACTGAAAAACTCAATTTTCCGATAATAAATATATGGAGGAGTTGTTGAGGCGTGTATGCTTGGTACACATATACGTTTCAACAACTCATACATATATGAATAGTTAGCTAGGTTAGCTAAGATATATCGCGATTTTGCATGCAACAGGCAACAGCCAAGCCGAGGCGTGCCATGCACCCTTGAGATGGTTGCCAAAATAAAATCGGCTGAGTGCCTTAAGCGCTCGCCTTAGTAGTCCGGTGAAGCTGTTAAGACCTTGCTGGGTCAATAGCGTGGACATTTCGAGAAAAAAGAAACAATTCTTATGTTATTATTGTGATTTATTGCTTTTTAATTAGCCGGCAAAAGACATTTCGTATTAAATTATGAATTTCGTGAGTGTAATTAATTTGGGAAAAGTAAATAAACAATTTAGATATTCACAAGTACATTGTAACTACTACTATTTGACACGTATTGACACCTAACAGTGTATATTATTTGTCATTATACTGTTTTTCTACATTGAGCACTTTGATGTAATATATAAATCTTATAAATTGCTTGTTTTATTTATTTTATAGATCATTTTCTTATAACTAAGATATCACAATAATAATAACCAATTCAACGTATAATAAGTAAATTTTCTTAATGAAGGTCTGAACACAAATATTATTTATAAATCAAAATTGTTTACAAAGTATCTCTCTCTGTATGTAATGGAACGTTTTTGAGTGATTCAGAGTTGGTTGCATAAAAAACTTAAATCAGTTGTTTAGCTAGATACCGCTTGGACATGCTTTCGTAACGAAGTATTTTAAACATGACTTCACCTAGATTTTAAATTTCAGCCACTGCTTAGTAAAATTCTTGTTATAACCGTGTTCATTTTTGTTTTTGTAACCTATTCGGTGTTATTACATAACAAGTCAAATAAGTATTTATATATATTATTATTTATATTTTTTTTTTTTTTCGAAATGTCTACGCTCTTGACCCATTAAGGTCTTAACAGCTTCACCGGACTACTAAGGCGAGCGCTTAAGGCACTCAGCGTGATTCCATTCTGGCAACCAGCTCAAGGGTGCACGGCACACCTCGGCCTGGCTGTTGCCTGTTGCATGCAAAATCGCGACCTATCTTAGCTAACCTAGCTAACTATTCATATATGTATGAGTTGTTGAAACGTATATGTGTACCAAGCATACACGCCTCAACAACTCCTCCATATATTTATTATCGGAAAATTGAGAGTTTTTTAGTTCGATAAGGGAAAAAAGTAAACCCTTCCACTTTCATGTGTAAGCGTGTATAGCATTAAAAACGTCTCATACTAAATGCACCGCGTACACCCGAGGCAAGGTCGTGTTATACTTTCTCCGCAAGTCTAACCTAACCTAACCAAAGCAATAAAAAAAAAGAGCAAGATGGCGAATATTCATCAAGCGCAGTGCATTTAAAACGTAACCTTTTTAAAGCAAGTATTCAATACGCATTTAACTTTTTGTAAAAACACCGATTATGTTTAGTATTTAGCGCTTGTAATATAAATAAAATAGTAAACAAATTTAAATTTATTTCAGTTTAATTTCAATTTTGTGCAAATAAATTATGTATAGAACTGTTACAAGTATATTCTCTGCTAATCCGAACGCTCCATTGATAAGTCCGTAGCCCGGAAGCCCGTGTCAGTGTCACCCGACACGCGTAACGTGACGTTGTCGTACAAAACACCCCAGGCAAGCCCGTCCGCCCCGGCTATCGTGGCACGTTCCGTGAATTTTTTCAACGATTTATATTATTAAACTTGAACATACTTTTAATATGACATCAAAAGCATTGGATATGAAAATAAACAGTGATAATAGTCCAGCGGAAACAAACATAGCGCTCTAGGTTTTTTTTTTAAATTGTTGAGTTCTTAAATTATGTATTTCACATATCACATTCACAATGAGATTCCTTTATTATAGAACTAAATATAAATATCTAATTATCTGTAGCGTTGTATTTACACATAAATAAAAAAAAAAACTAAACATAAATATGATTAAAGAACTGTCGTATATCTATTAGTATTCTGATTAAATTCAAAATAGAATGGAACCGTTTTTATAAAAGTTCATAAAGTAATTATTCTTTAATGAATACATTTATAGATAAATAATATTTCTAGAATATTAAATTTGATATATTTAACCATTTAAGAAGTCATAACATTACTGCTTACAAATGCGCGGGAAGAGCCAGGTGCAGTTAGATATATATATATATAGAACCATAAATCAACTCATAAATAGTACTGCAGTTGAATAATTACTAAATGAACTAAATGAGAAATGGTCTAAAGTTTGTTGGTGATAATAGAAATGAACAATACAAGTTTCAAATAACTTTCTGATTGTTTTTTTTTTTTTTTTTTTTTTTTTTCTCGAAATGACTACGCTATTGACCCATCAAGGTCTTAACAGCTTCACCGGACTACAGATTCTTTCCTTTGATTTCTGATTGTGTAGATTGTCTGATTGATTTCTGATTGTGTAGGTAGCTAATTCAATACTTATCACAAAAAATGGTTTTCCGGTCCTAAAGCCAAACCTAAATTATATTGCCATAAAACTCAATCAAACTTCTGACCTGATAGTGAAATTGGATTTCCAAAAGTTTTCATTTAATAGTGGTTAAATACTTTAAATTTTTATTACTACGTACCCACTTCAATATCACGCGTCAAAGTAGTAGACAAAATGCCTGCCACGCTTACCTGAAATTGGAAAACATAGTATTAAAAAAATAACGAATATATTGACCTACCTACCGAATCCCGGTAGCAAAAAAAGAAAAACGATAAATTTCGTTAAAACGCCAACAAAAACCGACGTACAGTAGCTAAAGCCAGCCACTGACAGTACTACTTCAGTCAACTTTTTGTTTGTGTTTGTTTTTTCGTTGTCTATTATAGACTAGATATTTTGTGAAAGTTAATGGCTGTCTGATAGCCTGTTCGAAACCACGTCGATCGTTATTTTTCGAATGCTGCAATATGCCGGATTTAACAGTGAAAGAAAATAATGAGAGGGAAAATAGCAAGGTCTTGTACGGTTTTTCCTGTTCCTGATCCTTTTTCAAAATTTAACGTTTTTTTTTTATTTTTTATTTTGTTGTAGTCTGCAGACTCTTGGTCCGCACCTTTTTTTTGCTTATATGTAGATTTTTTTTTTTTTACGTAAAAATCGTATCCGTGAGCATACATATATTTTATTATTATTAGTAATTTATTAAATATTCACTGTTTAATTATTATTAGTTTTTTTTTTGGTTTATGACGTTATTGTTTTTATATGGCTTGCATTTCCATTCTTTATGGGCATTTTTAGGTTGTAATCCACAATATCTCGTGCCGGAGCGTCCACGGCCCGACAAATGAACCTACTTATCGCGTCGTCAGTCACGTCGGTATAGTAGACACAGGTGTCGGTGTGTCTAGATATTGCCACTATAGCATGTGAAATGCTATCGTGGATGTGTACCCTTCTGCTCTTTGTTTGCAGGATCACCACCGATTTGAAGGTCAGTCCCTGGGATTCATGGACTGTCAGAACGCGCGATCCTTCCCCTACCCCGTAGCCCTTTTTAATCAGGGCTTTTTTCTCCTCCTGTATGTGTACCAGGAAGAGAGTATCGGGAGTGTTTGAGGGTATTCGTTCGCCCTAATAGCCCCTGATGCTCAAAGATCTTACTATCGGTTTCGGTGAATATATACCGTCGTATACTTGACTCAGTACATAGGCTACATCCATCGGGTTCCTGTAAGTGCAAGTGAGCTGTTTGTCACTGCCTACGGCCGTTGGTCTGGTATATGCCATCCGAAATAAATTTTCCCGGTCGATGTAGGGAGTTGGTTGATATCTCCAATGAGGAGAATTTCGCTTGCTTCCGCCAACCGACTGGCAGTCAGGATTGCAAATTTAACGTTTAACACCTATCTCCATACCTATATTTATTTTCCGGAAGCAGCATTTGAGAGCTAGTTAGGTTTAGCTTGTTACCATCTGTGGCCACAACATATTTTATTATGAGATGAGAATCTGGTCAAACGTTAAAACCCATGAAGTATAAAAGATAAATTTTTCGCGAATAAACGCTGTGACCATTTAAATATAAAATAAAGTGACACTTTACTAATGCATAAATGATAAATATAGATACTTTATTAATTATTAATCTATAACATATTTTAATGAAACATTATATCTTTTATGTTTTACAGTTACATACCAACAGTGTCAACCGACTTTAAGTTTAACCGTCAACAATGGAAGCGTTTTTAACTATTTTTTGTTCTTATTGTTTATACTTATATTTCGCTCGTTCTAATACTAATTGCAGAATTATGGTTTTCAAATACGCTCTTCAGGGAAATAATATCAAACGCTTTTTGTTGTAATGAGACGTGGTAGCGGTCAATCAATTCGAGGCGAAAGTGCAAAGTAAAATCCACTGTAATGTTTAACGCCTTATTAAATCAAATTATATTTATGTTGGACATTTTTTTATGATAACATATTATTAATCACTTGGATATTAATAAGTTTTCCATAATAATATCAACTATATCAATATAATATGTACAAGTGTAATTTTTAACCTAAAAGTATTAAACATTTAATTTCACACAATAAAATAAGACGTCTATGGTTCTAGATAGACTATACGTGTAATCACTACTTCTTCATTTACTGAATAAAAACGAATTGATGTTACTGAAAGGGTAAAAATACTTAACTTCACTTCAACGCAAACAAGTATCATTACGATTCACTACGAAAGTGTACGTGCGACTTTTTGTCGTGGCGATTTTTTAGTCGTCTAGTTAGTGCCTGTAACGCACTCACTAATTAACCTCTTTCCGAAACGCATAAATCGAGTCCCACTACATTCCTCTTCGTTACTTTTCTGTACTAACACGATTTTTTTACCTAAAACCCACGAATAAAGATTAATATACACTTGTTTTAGGAAGAAAAATGTTTACTGTTTCACTAGGTACTTATGCTATGTCTGTAACATTTTTAAAATGTTCTAATATATTAGGGATGATGATTAAAAACATAGGGAGAAATGTCAAAAGCAGAATTTCTTACTATAATGGTGTTAGCATTAGAAAATAAAATGCATTGTTATGCTCAACTGCTTTGACACAACGTGCTTTATATCCAACTTGCTAAAAAAATTCTCTCAGGTAAGTTTTTACATCATTCCTCATTCTCACTGGATATCATCTTTATTTTACTGTACTTTGCGTCCATAATTAAATTAAACAAAGGGCACGCGTAAACATACCCTCAAATCAGTTAATGTTTACGATACCAGGCCTAATGGTGTTGGTGTTTTTATGTTTCATAAACAAAAACATATATTTTTAAATATAAGAGCTTCAGCTATAGGTTCCACCAGGCTCTCCGAAAACTAAAGCAGTAAATGTACTGATTATATTAATTTATTCATAGGCAGTGACCGTAGTTCTCATTGCTAGGTAATTCATCTTAACCATTAATATTTGAGCTTGAATTTGAAATTAGAGCGATGAGGGCTTAGTTGATAGCGTGTTCGGACGTAGTGTTTATGAACGTAGGTTCGAATCCTAGCAACTAACTTAGAGCTTTCGCTTAAGGAAAACATTGTGGTGAAATCACGGCATGGTGTTAGGCCTTTTTAAGTCGACTTTGGTGGCTACCACCCTCAAGTAAAAAAAACATCTCCAAAACTAGTTAATGTAAAATTAATGGCGCAAGCGGGGTGGTAGGGTTTTACAGCCCGACTGGGTCGCAACCACCATGTCTATGGCGAAAAATCCCGTAATAGTGATTCGATTCTACGGGTCGCGTTTCGGGATCAGCCTGTGTATATCCAGCTTATTACAGGCCGGCATGATAGTGGCGACCGGCGATGGACAGTGTGTCAATCGGTGGTTGCTATTATTTTTGGATTGTACTGTGCTTACCATCAGGCATAGTGCAGTCACTTTGCCGTGCTACAATTAAAAAAAAAAAAATGTGTTCCGGCAACTGTACTTGAGAACGAGATCTCCTCTAGGCTTAAAGTATTTACCATCTTAGACTACAACGGCATTTAAAATTAGATGACATTCTGGTCAAATACTAAAACCTACAAAGCATGAAAAAAGAAATCATAACTCACTATTGAGATATTTGGCGAATCCATATTTGGACTCAAATACCTCTTAGAAAAATTGAGTAACAAAATACATTTCCTACTATATCAGTGCAAGCCACAATTTATTAAGGACCAATTGTAAAGTTTATTCATAAGAAAGATCTGACAAGGGGAGGAAATGGTCTAAATGTAGATAATAGAAGAGGTGATGCAATAAAGAATTTAGATAGACGATATAATAGATGATAGCAATCAAGTAGGCATCTCATTGGGTATTTATTTTAGGCTTTATTAAGCATAGTATTTGACAGAAATTATCGTTTAATTAGTACAAGTTATCAATAACGTTCAAATAATCGATTGGACAGTATTTCCACTAATAACGCAGTGACACCGATGCCGTATCAAATTCAAGTATGGCCTCATTATCGGGAAAACCGCAGGGCGCAATCAAATAGCAATGTTTGTGCACCCGGTTTCGCTCACGACCAATTAGCTCCGATATCGCGACACATAAATTTTGTCAAACAGCTACGCTCTATGCTGTCCCGACAGTTGTACATGACTTTGTTCTTACTGGAAGTGACTTTGTTGCAGTGAACGGTGTATAATCCTACTTTGCTACTGGCAAATGTAACGAAACATGATTTTTGGTAATTGCCTTATTTTGCTTTAAAGATTTCATAGGGTTATCTATTACTGATAACAAAAACCAATAAAGTAATAATAGCAACAACAATTCGCTTTTGGGTATGGTTGTTACACGTAGCAATCAATTTGGGGTATAAGGGGTGTCGAGTTGGGGTGTAAGGGGTGTCGAGTAACATCTTAAGATTTGAGACACGCAAGCCAACCTCACCTGCACGTGGTGCACGCTGTAGAATAACGAACGAGGCAATGGTGAAAGCGGGGTGGTAGGGTTTTACAGCTCGACTGGGTCGCAATCATCATGTATAAGGCGAAAAAGCCTGTCATAGTGATTCGTTTCTGCGCGTCGCGTTTCGGGATCAGCCTGTGCATATTCAGTACCGGGTGACGTCTCTCGGTGGTTGCCGATGTTTTTGGATTGTACTATGCTTAACATCAGGCATAGTGCAGTCACTATGTCGTGCTTCAATAAAAAAAAATGTATATTACCTATGGAATTAGATTATTGTTCGTAATAAGTGTTATGTTTATCGTCAAGGGATGGCGTCACATTCAAGATAGCTTGCGACTTAAAATAAAATCAATTAGGCGGGTATCTCAAATTATAATTCGGTGAAGCTGTAAAGACTTGACCAGGTCCACAGTGTAATCCGTTCGAGAAAAAAAGGGTATATCAAACAATTCGTTGTCCTCTTGTCTAACTTGTCGTTGTCTTGCCATTCTTCCATTATCTTGGTCATATTGGCTAAAAAAGCCAGTTCGAAAAAAAGAAGTAGCCCAATGAAGCTGTAAAGGCCTGTCAAACCAATAGCGTAGTCAGTTCGAAAAAAAAGTTGGCCAAAACTATAGTGTTTAGGGGTTAATAAAATTTCAGTAAACAAATACTAAGAAGATGTTGAAAAACTACAATTATTTTTTTCCCTAAAGTAGTAATCAAATAAATTAAAGCATTTGTGAAGATTAAAAGCAATATAATTATGTATATTGATTTCAAGTACATCACGTCTACAAACGCTACTTCAAATTTTAGAAATCTTTAGCTACTACTCAATTTCCATTGCTTCATACTACCTTGCTTTAAAGAAAAACATTATTTTACGTGTAACGCATCCAGGTACATCTATGTTCCTGTAGTCACTACTCGTATCTGGCCCGTCGCCGGCAAGAGTTCATTATCACAAATAAACTGGAGAGAGCCTTTCTATTTTTATTGTTTTGGAAATGTTTCCCGTCTAGGGGCCCGGCTCTAACAGCTGATTGCCACAAAACTGTGTCAAGTGTTGCACTTCGCTGTCTTTACTGCCATTGTTAAAGCGATTTAGTGTTGCTAAATAATGATTCTTGCCTTTGTTTTAAGCATTGATGATTAGAGATCGGATATTGATGAATAAATGCAGATATACATCGTCCGTTGTCCTGAGATATTTGTAATCAAAGATATTACCAGTGTCATATCTACGGGCATCTATTATAACAATTTTAATAATTAGTAGGGCATTATAATACGGTCGTGATAAAGATTTTTTTCTAGCACTTTCCTTTGTACCTACTTTGAAGCGAGGATGGCTTAATTGATAGCGTTTCCGGACACCGCGTCGATGTTCGAATCCTATCAAGTGAGTCGGTGCTTTCGCTGAAAGGAAAACATCGCATAGAAACCATTGCATGGTGATAGGGCATTTTTTTAAGTCGGCCTGTCTATCTACAACCTTCTAGTTGAAGATCTGTCACTAAATTCCTGTTGGTGTGTTCCAGTAGCCACACATGAGAGTCAACGTCCTTTGGTGTTTAGCATATTAGGCCACATCATCATCTAACATGAGTGGTCTAAAGATATAACAAAAAAAAAACTACTATGAGATGTAAATACCAGAATTGGTTTCTCCTAGGGGCAACGTGTTGCTTGGTATTAAGTGAAATTATTATTTAAGGTCAGAGTTTTTATGTAACCCTTTTAATATAGTTTGTTATATAATCAAAAATATGTCTTCCATCCTCTCAATCAATCACAAAAAGCATCAGCTACTTATCTATAAATAAGTATAGAGCTAGGATATGTAATATTGATATCTAATTCATTGCATTCTCTTATTAATTCTGAATCAATATCGTGTATGGGAGGGTGATGTGGGCTTTTTTCTTATTGGATTCGTATCGAGTACGTACCCTCTTACATTTAGGATTAGTATAAATTAATACATGTATTTTGTTCATATACATATTTTTGTACTAAAATATTAAGCATTATACAGTTACAGACATGGTATACATCTGTGATGTATTGTTTTGATGTATTGTTAAATTGTGTTTAACCTAACTAGTTGATATTAATTACGTATCTCCGAATTTCAAAGAATATGTAAAGTAAAATATAATACTTAATTATATTTATCTTGTAATTTTTGATCACACAAAACTACCATAGGCGAACTTTATCAACTTTAGTTGTATGTTATTTGCACTAAATTGAATCAAACTAAACATTTTACAATTAACTGAAAATGTTGAAGTGAATTCTTACAATAAGCTATTCAGTAGACATTAATCTCTTTACCCAGAAGAAGTTAAGTGTTACAGATAATATGATAATCTGAAGTCTAACTTAGTTACTTGCATGTCATTAATATTAATCTGAGGATACGACAAAATGCTGATAACTAGTCAAAAACAATTTAAAATAAATAGCATCTTACGATCCCAAGTTTGACGGGAATAATTTTTGATCATTTCAACTTCACTTCTTATAGTACGGCAGAGAAAAAATACATTACGCGATAAACGTAAGGTAGGTCTGTATTTGTGCGTATGTGTAAGTATGCATAAGGATCTGTATGGGTCTATTATAACAAAATGAGTAAATGTATAATTCAATATGTATACTAAGGACTTCGTATACCAAATGAAAGGATAGATACTCGCAATATTCTAGGATATGACACTTCATGGTCACATTTAACGTATAAAATAATAATATTAAAACAAATACTAACAAACAACCGAAAAAACCTAAGTTAGACTTTGACTTTCAAAAGTATAGCTACAAACGTGTAAATAAAATAATAAATATTTTTTACATTTTTTGTAGATAATAAAATAAAATGTCAATATCATCTATTTTTTTATTGATTTAGAACGAGAATAAAGTGCAGATTGTCCTCCATAAATATTACTACTGTCCAAACAGTCACCTGGTATTGTTGATGAGCATTCTTATATATGAATAATTTAATACGTATAAGCCAAAGGAGTTTCACATCCTCCAAGTGTACACAGTGGTAAACGCATTGTTTTATTTGCCCCATGTGTAGGCTGGTAGTGGGAAATTATAGAACAGAATGGCTAAGACCTGTAAACTATAGAATTGATAACACAAAATGAAGTCGTGACTAATGCATTGGAATCTCGTTTAGAAATTCCCATCTTGAAAATTGAACGCAACCTAAATATTCGTTCAAAATAACTAAAGATCTGTTATATATTAAATGTTCAATCATAATTCCTGCATCTGCTCTCTACTCTATGTCAATACTCGTATCTAACAAAACGTAATCTAATTAAACAGACGGGGGATTAATGGGGTGACAATAATCTTATGGCATCACGTCCGTCGGGCCGGGGGATTATCCTGAATTTAATCAGGGAAATCTACCGCAACCCTTATAAGACAGTACTGATCATCTATTGGCGTCGATTGGTTACTACGTTCGTATAGAAAGGGTATTTCCTCGATTATTAGTAATGTAGTATGATTTGCAATATTTTCGTATCTTTCTCATATAGAAAAAGTAATAAAAGAAACGGAAATCTATCCTTCAAAGGTTATATTTAATTTGAATTTATAAAGAAGAAGAGTATTTTAACTATAGGAAAGTTGCTTTAGAAATCTCACCAGTTTTTTTCCAATTTCTTAACGTAAAAGCATCTCTTGATGCTGTAGAACACCCCCTTTGATGCAAATTCGCTATTGCATTATGGGAGATAACAATTGCAATATCATATTTTGAAGTGAAAACTTCTTAAGACGCGTTAAGCGGTATTTTTGGCTGAAGATGAATTTATAATTTCGCGTCATGATATGCTATGTAAGCACGACCGGCCGTGTTGCGCTTGTACGGCTTGCGACAGACTAGCGACGCCTAGTATAAGGGCCTGTGTATATGTATTGATGTTTTACAGTTCTTAATACGTTCAATTAATTATGGCTTTATAAAAATGTATGTAATTATTGTTCCGAGTGCCAATATATATGAAAACCAGTATGAACTTAATAATTTCAGTAAACACATTCCAAAATTTAAATATTTTCATTCGTACTATAATTAACATGAAAACTCAAAAGAGAATACATTTATATCATTGTTCTGAGTTAATTTTTTATGACTGCTTCGACTTTCTATTCTACCTTGTTGTAAAGAATTGATACATTAAGCCATAAATATTACTTTACCAAAGACTTACTAGATTTTAGGGTCTGCATGACACATAATATCTACTTTTATCAATTTATGGCGATATAGAATTTCCCTATTTACTTGAAGTAGCACAGTGTGATGTACAATAACATAAATTGTTACAAGGTATATCGCAAGTTACATGAACGTAATATAAAGGCATACGTTAAATAAAAATATAGAAAACTAAATATTAAGAAATAAGTAAGCCTGAAAGAAGGATTACAATTAATGACGACTAAGAGAAGATATGCTTTACTATTCATAGCTATCATAAATAGATAGATAAATGTGGATAAAATTTAGAAATTTGCCACAGTCCAAATAATGTTCACATATTCCTTGCAGCTGATTACAAAATCGATATTGAATCCGATACGACAAACAAACGAAAGGCGAAATCATTAAAATCGCAACATAATATTAGGGGTCTTTTTATAATAGACACTGTGCGAGGGTCCTTTTGTAATTCTCTGGGTAATTTACAGAATGTAGCCCGTGTAGGGGCCGGCGGCTGGGGTTTGCCGGTGTACACTAGTTATGTTACATTGTCGCCAAATAATCGTAATTTTAGACCTTAACAATAGTTCTGCTGACGTACAACATGATGTAATGTATTCGCGATGACATAATTCCAAAGGGTTCTTTTTAAATAATTCTACACTCTATAACGATTTACAAGGTCTTGGATATCTCATGTTAAGTAAAGTTTGCCAAACATACGTCCTAAATCAGAAATAAGGAGGTCTACTAAAATGCACAGAGTTACTCAGAAAGGTTAGGTAGTCGATGAGGTACATTGCTAGTAAAACTGATAGCGGATAATGTGGGGGTAAGACTATGTACGATAAGATGCAATATGTAAAGACCACTAAATACAGTAAAGCGACATCCTAATAAACTTAACGGAGATTAGCTAATTGTATGGAGCGTAAGAGTGGTCGTTGGCATTGTACCTCTGTCGGAGGCTTACGAGTATCTCCAGCAGTGAACTTCTTTTGACTTAAAGGGTAGATAAATGATGTCTCATATAATAAAATTATATCCGTACATGAAAACTAAATTATATTTAGTAAGATGATTACTAACTTTATATATTAGTAAATAATGTTAATAGATATTAATAATGCCTAAAGATACATGAACTAATCTTTTGTCATGTTACAAAGAATTGTGACTTTTTTCGTATTTTGCTCGGATATTCATCAAAAATAATATGAAAGTAACTCAGTGTCTATCTATTCATTACCAAATCACGATTAAAACTCTGAACTGGTCTGTAGCGTATAGACAACCTGGCATTTGAACAAGAATATATTGTCTGGTACTCATTTTCAATTTGTAAATTAGTCCGTGTGTTCCATAAAAACTTCTAAAATGAACTGAAATTGATTTAAAAAAAAACTGGAATATATTTTACGGGAATATGAATCATATATCAGTACTTTTTATTACAATAAGGGTCACTTAAACATTAAACAAAAAGAATATTAGTAATATTATGAACAGTAAAGTTATACATTAAGTGATAATGAATATACTGGAACAAAAGCTTAGATATCTTAAAGTGAATAAGTAAATTAGTTCAAGGGAAAGAAGCAACAACGTGATCTTAACATTGGTCAACACAACGCAAGAATGATGGATTACAAACAAACATATATAAAGAATGACTATGAACATGGCAATTCCACAACTAAAGTGATTCTGCTTTGTGCGGAATGTTTGGTTCTATGACAAAAATGGAGATGGGTTCTTAAGTACTACTTTCACGAGATGTAGAAGTATTTCGAGGCGAGGCGGTTCCTTTTACTCAGGTTTGTCTTATAAAACCCATATTTAATATGAAAATTGTTGCCTGACTCGTCATTGAACCATCATCGTTTCCAAATACAACTCAGAGACAGCATAACCCACAGTTATATGATGGATCACACAGCGTGTCAACGCAGTTACAAATAGTCGACCCCCTATTCATCAGAACTCGTTATTGTGTTAAAATCAATTTAGCTCATCCCTATAGAGCCAGTGATGCGCTCGGAAGTTATCGACATCGATTTAATACCAGACTGTCTATTCATTCCTATAATAAATATTCATGACATCAGTAATGGAAGTGACGGGTATGCTTGCTTGTATTAATTGTTTAGTTTATTAGTAATAATAATAATAAAGTTAATTATGTTCTTAAACGAATATTACTCAAATCTATTTTTTTTTTAGTTTTATTTTTGGCAACTAAGCCTCTAAAGTATCATTTTACAAGTCTGTGATTACTTCAATGTTTTAACAAGGTTAGAAATTAGAAGGAAGTTTTTGTGGCATCTCAGCATTCATGCTTCGTAGTATTATTTCCCTTCCACTACACTTTTGCACAATAAGTAAACTATATTATATAAAACACCACCAATACTTCAAAATATAGAGATAAATAGCTCAAAATTATGAAAAAAATACCTCTACACGACAAACTAAGATCCCACCAAAAACTCAACTCTATAGTTAAATTGAAAATTAATTAATGTTCTTTTTGCAATGTAAGTCTCTAAAAATATCTTATTAATCTACGATTAATTTAGATGTTTTCTAATTTTGTTATTTTTTTTTTAGATAATTATATAGAACAAAGGATTTTTTCTTCGATTCCACATAGTCGATTTCTTTGGTATGCTCTATATTATAAACTTTTCAATGGATTTTAATAAATTATATTAGATTCTTCTACATAATGAGAGCTACATGATATAAATAGGTATAACATCGTATTTCCAATGTTTGTAAAGTATGATGACTGTGAATAAAGGTAGAGAATATTCGCTGTCCCATTTCTGGTTTCTTTTAAATGAGTATTGTTAAACTACGAACATATTACTCAAAAATTTATATTGGTTATTCATTCAGTTCAGTTAAGAATGTGCAAAACTGAAATCAAGAGTTTTGTTCTATGTGATTTATTTTCAGAAGTTACTTAGATCAATACACCTCGCATATGTATTGAAAATTAATTAAAATGCATATTTAATAATAAAAAAGTAATCCGTAATAACGTAACTCAGTACAAAGTATAATACTATTATCAATACAAATAATATTAAAATTTGGGCCAGAGTTTTTGGCGGAATTATCGAATGTTATGTAGTGGTGTTTTATATTTTATTCATAACCTGGAAAAAATGGGGTGTATACTTTGTAATATTCGTGGTGTTTTACATAATATAGTTTAGTTATTGTGCACAAATGAAGTGGATGAAAAATAATACAATGAAACAAGTATTCTGAGTTGCCATAAAAACTATCTGGAAAGTTATAACAAGACAATCACCATCTTCTTAGTTCACTAAGATGATCACAAAGAACTTGTAATATCATTATCTACTTCAAATTGGCAGCAATAATCTACTAAAAGATAGGTTGCCAACAAATAAACAAAAAAATTGCGCTGTATCGATAAATAATGACATCCCTAATCTATAGTTCAGGAGTGCCAAAAAATAGTTTTTAACTCCTGTCGCCCTTCGTAAACCAAAACGGAATGGGTTTTGTAACAAAAGTTGTCCCGAAACGACGCTAATTCGCAACGAGGCCAATTTCAACGAATTTCTATAAAGTTTTTTTTATGCGCAGTTGCAATTTAATAGGGATTTGTTTGTCAAAGGGTGGCCTTTATGGGGCGCAATTTTGTATGTTAATTCGAGCACTCGAGTCTTTGATTATTAACTACCGAACGGTTTATCTTTCATCTGTTTAACTGTAGGTTACATCTGGCTTTAGGATTAGTATCATTTGATAACAATACTATCATGTAAATGTTCCACTATTGGACAAAAAACTTTTTTCGAAGAGAAGTAATACAACGGTCTATATCAAATTGGTGAATTTAAAGTGGCATGGGATACAAATTTCTCAATTTTTCCTACATTTTTTAGCATATTCAGAAAATACTCAGGGACGTTTTAATTAATTAGCTCATTACTCTCATATGATGTTAGATGAATGTATAGCAAACTGGTAACATGCCATGCCTAGACTATTCGTCAGAACATACTTAAAAATTATTAAAGTAATTCCAAGTGGAGAATAGTAGCAAAATTAATAAATGTTTGTAAATGGTCTAAAACCAACTTATAAGTTTATCATAATGTCATACAACGCAATGAAAACACTGATACTTTCTTATATTATGTAGTTATTGCTAATTATCGTTGTGTATAAAAAGAATACACTTGTAACTTTAAAGATATTTTTGTCATTTAGTATTTTGCGACGTTCAGTGTCAACATTTTAACATCAGAATTTAAAAAAAAATTATATATATTCAATTTAGGCCCTGAAAAGGTATGAACGACATAACTACTGTAGGTCAGAAAAACAACCTAGTCATCCAGAAGAATCGACAAGTAACTTGATCTGATCCATTCATTCATTACAAACATAGGTAGTTGAATTCGTTTTTGGTGAATACACAAAGATTGGTGTCATTTCCAGACGTCACCATCGTTAACATAATGATCGACTCTATAATAGCCTTTATGTATTAAGATCCACTTGACATGGTATTTGAAGTTATTATCTGACACATTGTTGTGGTACTTTGTTCGTGGAGTTTTTTTTTTAATAAAAACTAGCCCTATTACCTAAAATAAAAGTTACTGCTCTTAGTAAGCCTGAAACATGGAATTACCATTTCATTTTGTTTCTAGTATTAAAAATATGTCCATTTATAGTATAGGCCATCACATAGTGTCCGTAATGTACTAAAAACCTCATAATTGTTTAAAATGTCTACTAACATTTTGAATTATATTCGTGTAATATAAGCAAAAACGTTTTAGCTGTAAAAATAAGCCAAGGCAATAGAACATTACTTAAGAAAGGGGGTCTGCGAATTTTGTAGGTTGTACTAACAGAGGTAAAGGATGTCGCATTTCCATTAACTCACGATTTGGGAAATCGCTACTTGTGTAATTTTATTATTAAGTTAGCACTAAAATTATTCAAATATATAAATTTCACTCCTGAAGACAGATGCCAGTCTACATTGGTAAAGAATGTCTGTTTTCAATATATGAATACTCATAAAGCCTTCTACATGCGTACACAAGAATAACATGCTACAAGAAATGAGTACTAAATCATTGATTAAGTAACTATTTTCACGATTTTTTTATTACTTCAAAAAAATATAGAATTAAAATCATAAACTAGCTAGTGCCTGACCAATTGCGTTTCCTTTAATTTAAAATTATGTCACATTTAAGTAACAGTATTGCATAACAATCAATATTATTTATAGAAGATTGTCATATAAAAATTTAAAACGAGCTATTTATTGCTCTAATTATTATTATTATAGATATATTCAATGTTAATTTATATTATCATAGCGGACCCCTTGAACGTTGTTCCGCCCTGATAATAAAGAAAAACTCGTGCATCAATTTAGGTGAAAACCGGATGAGAATCTGTTCAGTAGTTTTTTGTTAATCGTGAACAGACAAACAGGCAGACGCTGCAAAGGACTTTGTTTTAAACATTTAATTTTATTAATATTCCTGTATATAATAAAATTTCCATTAGATGTAAGCAATTGATGCTATTAACACTGACAATAATATTTTTATTTAATTTTCCTTATTACAAGTTCTACTATTTATCATCTAAAAATTATAAGTAAACTGTTACGAAGCCAATTAACATATTCTATTTATTCATTTGTGATTTATTAAACACTTTTAAAATAAATTACTTTTGTAACAAAAACTGTTGAAGAATTTAGATTCAGAGGAACGACAATAGAAAATTTAGATTTGTTTAAATATTTTATTTCACGTATACCAGTAAGACGTCAACAATATAAAAAAATGAGTATCATTTATATGACGTATCTTAATATGTTTAAATAATACTTCAGTTCCATACTTAAGCAAGCATAAAAATACATCTGCGTATAGATCCATCAATGTGTTTTAGGTACTGTAGTTTATAATACATATTTATTTACATATATCCTGCATATATGAGGTACATTTTCCCACCTTGATTGTGAAATCGCTTTAAAATTATAATAAACAAATCATAAAGTAAAAAAAATGAGAACGGCAGATAATTTCAAGATCCATATATTAACAGAATTATAAGATATCGTACCGTAGCGAAGAACGGAAACGCGCACACCCCGACGAGCCGTGCACAAATATTTGCGTAACAGAATCATCCGCGGGGTAGCGACGCTGTCTATGTATAACATGATGGATGACATCACACACCACCCTGAATTACTGTTATTACAAGTAATAGTATAATAGGGTATATACACTATCAACATTTTTTTCAAACAAAAACATTTCTGTTATGAGTGCGTGTTACACCACCACACTACACGGAAACAGCTAAGTTATGTGTTACATTTATGTATAACCATTGCGACACATGGGCTCCTTGCAGCACAAAGCGATAGTATGAGAGATGGAGGACACTCGTATATTGAATCACGGTTTGAAGACGTTATTCGTTCAGACTTCGAGCAGAAGTTACATCTCTTAAGTCAGATCGTGGATAAGATCTTAATAAGTTTAGCTTTATGCTATTATTGTATCACATCTCAATTGGTAGACCTTTTAGTTTTAGAGGTAATATAAGATAAATTGTAATCCTCCCAATATTACAATCTTTTATATTTCGCACCCCACATAATTAGATACACACTGTTACGTCTTCTTTTCTGAGTATATAATACACACAGTTGACATTATATTTCTGCATAGAACTCATTTGTATAATAACTCCTAAGCTTAATCAACATACCAGCCAACAACTAGATGATCTCAGGACTCTGTTACCGAAATGTACAATTACAATGTAAATTCTTTATAACGAAATTTAAGGAGTTAACATTTGTAAAAGGCAAAACTTTTTAGCCGCGTTGAGTGAATTTTCGTAGGAGAAAAATTGATGAGTTCGTGTCATCGACACGATAGTGAAGCGTTACCGACATGCTCGTGAAATATTGCGCTTGCATGAGATTAGCGCCGCGTAATATAGCTGTGGATATGTAATATTGATATTTTGTATTGAGCTTATACAACCCGCCATGTTTCATTAATAGGTTGTAATTAAAGGCATATAATTATTAATCGGATTAACAGAAGGTTTAAAAATTAGACTTACGTTAATAATATCAATTTACAAATTATAAAATTTGAATATATCTCATCAGACTATAATTGATTAAAATAAGGACACAGTTATTCCATTGTTTTCAGTTTTCACTTCTTTTGGAAGTTTTTATGACAACCTCGACTTTTTTGCGGCATGAAGAGTTCGCATCACAACTTGCCCATTTCCATTGCAAGTGTTAAATCTTTTAAACACATCATAATTTTCTTTTTACATTGAATTCCTAAAAACACGTTAGAAGAGGCCTCCAAGTGGTAGAGTTTCATTAAAGTCGTGGCTTATAGGTGGTAGAGACACGCTGAAGCTATTGCTGGCTTCAGTATGGCTCACCCGGGGGTAGCACCACCCTGACACAGAAAACCGACGTGAAATAACAGTGCTTGCATTGTTGCGTTTCGTTCGGTCAGTGAGAACGCCGGAGGAGCACCTCCCCTCACCTCCTTCCTCCCACCACACCTCCCCTCCTCCTCTCTTTCCCCATATCCTCTTCCCTCTACGCCAAATCCGCCAACACAGGCTGGCAACGCACTTGCGACTCTACTGATATTGCATGTGGCTATGGACGGTGGTGATCACTTAACATCAGATAACCCACCTGTTCGTTTGCCTCCTATGATATAAAATAAATAAATAAATAAAATAAGTCGTATTCTATTAGAATTCCCTTATCTCTGTAACATTTAGTTTAGTTGAATTCAAACGTATGTGGGATGTATTGTTTACCGTGTTAGTACAAAGCTCCTGTGCCTGAGACGAGAAGCGATGCGTTACTTGCAACGTCACAAACATATTGCCGTCGCGCGCCAAAAAGCATATATTTAGTTACGTGAAACACAGCTTCTACGGTTTTCGAGTTTAATTTACTTATGCGACAGGAGGTCATAAAGACCTCACGCTTACCTAAAAATCGGTGTATCGTGAGGTCTTTAAGATCTCTTGATGTGAAAATGTGTGGCTATGATGATGGTTGCGAAAACGTTTTATTAATTTGAAAAATGTAGCTACTTTAAATTTAGTTCACTCGTCTTTTAATAGATGGCGGTGTTATATCGTTATATTGTTACATTGCGGTTTTTTTTTAAATATTAATTTGATCACGTTACTTAACTTTTTTATAAAAATAATTATAGAAGAGAAATTAAGAGGTTAAAATATAATACTATGATACATTTAAAATAAAAAAAAAAAACAATAACTTCGTTATTTCTTATTCACTATACACATCCATATCTATGTATCTCTCATATATATTCTAAATTCATGCCTCAGACAAAAAAATTTTTCATGTTAAAATTAAGTTACATTTTACAAGACTAGGTTTGGATACATATTTCACGCATATTTTAAAAATTCTTATAAAAACAAATATCTAAATTACAATGCAAATTTCATAGAGATATAGTTTACTATTAACAGCATGTTAATTGTTAGAGTAAGTCTGAACATAATGCGAAATAAAAAATTTTAAGCCGCTAAAATTATTGCGTTGTACCTGCCACTGGCCGTATGAGAATAGTAGACGTGGACACAAGAGCAAGCCAGACATTTTAACAAGACATTTCTTGCCATCATGTGTTGGATAGATTTTCTCTCAATAGAAACCAGTAGGTGTCGATGGAATCAGATTCTAAATTTTTTTAAGGTTTTTTAGGCGTTTGAAAATACAATTGGAACAACTAATAACCGATTTGGCGCAGACGAAGCTGTGCGAGACAGCTAGTAAACTATATAATGCAAAAAAAATCTGATGTGACAGGTAGTTTCACAGAGTAACATGTTCAACCAAATAAACAATCTCTTAAGGTTAATAGCATTAGTATAGACAGATTAATCAGACATATTTACCTACCAACAACGTAATTCTTTTATCAACTCTCGAAAAGACAAAAAAGATCATACTACATTATATAAAAAAAAAAAAGAAATCCCAGATCAAATTAACGAATTACACTGTACGCAATACTTACTATAGTCCCGTCTGTGTATATGAATCCAGCGACTGATAGCGTCGGATTGATGCCAGTCCAATACGATATTTATATAAGTAATGAAAAGTAGGAGCCTGGAGCCTTATTCTGTTTGGATAAGATTTTTTTTGTTCACAATTTTCTGTCATATATTATTTTCTACCATAGGCACTCTTTGGATATCATCATTATCAGCCTGCAAGAGACTCACTGGTGAGTCATAGCTCTCTATTCGAAGGAAGGTATGGGTGCAATCAGCACATAATTCACGACATATTGGAGATTTCTAACTATGAGAAGTCGACAGCTCTATGTTTTCCCACATAGAAACATTTCTCAGATTCAGGTTTCCTCGCGATCTTTTCCGCCACTGTCAGCCAATAGCGCTATCAATTTAAATAAGTATATGTACGCGAATTACGAAAATTCGTTGTTACATGTCGGGGTTCTAACCTGTGGACATCGAGTTGATATTCCAAGCCACTAGACGCCATCTTCTACTTCTTCTCACTCAAGAGTGCATTAGAAAAAATCCTACGACCAGGCTTTATCTTAATTTCTCGTATTATTCTACAATCGCTTGAAAATCGCATCTCTATCACCGCACCAATCCAGAATCGGACTGTATCAGCACTCCAATCATGTAATGGAACTTCGAAATACTCACGATTGAGTTCGTCCGATGCAGCCCGTTCATGTTTACTGGTAAAAACATAGCAAACATATTTCCCGCTTTGCTATTATCGTTTCGGAAATATTTGTGGCGTTCGAAGGATATCACTTGCTAAGAAGCATGGTGAGGTTACATCTATATATATAATAATAATACAAATCTAACGCGTCTGTGATTTTTTTGATAAAAATTATTCCAAGTGTCTTGGAATCTATACTATATATAATTATACATTACTAGTGGGCGCCCAGTGGTCGACATTCGATCATAGTTATTTGATATTTTAAGGTTTGAACTTTATTAGGGTTCTTTTGTCAAAAGGTATACTTCTATAATCAAAGGTTGTCATCATGGCTATTCAGTTATTTGCCATTTGCCATGATCTTTAATTATATAATCATATAAAAAAATCCATGTGTAAATAAAAATTGAAATTAATTACAAATTTGAAACAAAAATCATGTGGTTAAAGCTCTCAAATTTTAAGCAAACATAACTTTACGAAAATAAAAAAAAATATCGCAACCCATGACACAATTTTCAATTAATTTTACACGACACCATGGGTGGGTGGTATTTCTGGTTGATATTGAATTAAATGTAGTCTGTTCATTTTGAGAAATAGTGATATGCCCAGTATCATCGTTTGGAAAAGTAATGGATCCACAATACAATGAAATTGTGAATCCAAGACAAAGATGTTTTAATACTACCATTAGCTTTTGAAAATAAATTATTTTTTGTTGCTGCATGAGGTTGAATTGCAACATTGGTGGTCTAATTCATGGATTACTTTTATGAACAAAATTCTTTTTTGATTATACACAATATTATTTGGCTAATTTTTTTATTAAATCATCATTTGAAGTGAGTTCACCATAAAAAATAATAAACGTTACAATAATAGTTATATTTTATAATATCATTGTTGAATGTAGGATGAAAAATGGTAATTGGAACGTAAGAGTTAAAAAATACATAGAGTTGAGCATAGCAACCTCCTTCCTCCTACCTTTTTTGAATTTCGTAATTATTGAAGGCTGTCAGAATGTTTTTTATTTTCATGTGTGTATATGTTGTGTAAAATATGAGTAGCAGTGTGAGTAGTGCATATTTTAATTAATTTAATATACTTCTAATGCATTTTATATAAAATAAACAGCTTTCTGCACTTTTCCGCTATATAAACTTTAACTATGCCAAATTTCAAGTTCACCCGTTGACGGGAAATACGTTAAAAAGGGGTACAATTTTTTTGCTTCACGTATTAATATATAGATTATAATATTATGAAGAGGTACAGTTTGTGACGTTGTGACGTTGTAGGGGGTAATCTCAGGAACTACTAGTTCGATTAGAAAAATTCTCTCAATGTTATATAGCTTATTTATCGAAAATAGTTATAGTGGTTATATATTATCACACTAAGATCAACGGGAGAGGAGCACCAATGAAGAATGTTTCAAAATCGGGTTTTTATCCTCTTGTGAGCTTCCGCTGCGTGTTAACGTTAGTCCAAAGTATGTATTCCACGCGAACGAAGTCGCGGGCAGAGGCTAGTAAGTAATAAAATACATTTCAATCATTTTTTGAAATGTCTATCTGTCTATTTGTTTTAACACGCATTACTGCTAAAGCACATTCACGATAAAACGTTGATTCTTAAGTAACATTCAGTTTTGATTTCGTTAAAATCTATTTACTCTATTAAAATTTATTGTAATTTTAATAACTATGCGTCTTAAGTAAGAGAAATTTGATAAGTAAATGAACTTAATATATTCAGCTGATGTTATTGGTAACTGTTTTCTTACATTACATTCCACGCGGACAGAGTATTAAGCACACTTAGTTAATTATTTAAAAATTTTTTTTCAGACTAACTAAGCCCGCGACTTCGTCCACGTGGAAGTTATTGCAAAAAACAGTTTTTTGTTTACTGTATACTGCGATATTAATTATAGGTAATATCCTTGTCTTTGTAAGAGACTGAATTGCATTTACTTACCTATTCTTTTCTCGTACTTATTTCGAACCGTCATTCAAGCAACAATAACTTTTTATAGTGTAGACTGAGATTAATGAAACAAAGCCTCAATGTTACTTGAGGATATACTTTATGAATCTTTTTGTGAGTATTATCGTAAACGTAATATATTTGCAATGATGCGTGTTTCAGGAAACAGACAGACTGGCTGGCCTCTTATGAAGAAATTTAAAGGCTGCGTTCCAAATAATGAGACGTTTTCCTGGTCTGTACTCCATTGACCGAGTACGAAGCATGCAGGTGCAATAAAAGACCTTCCTGGGTGTCAAAAAAGAAAAAGAATTTGAATCAGCGGAAAAATGGAACAATTTTAAAAACTTGACGCATCGCACCCATTTTTGTTTCGTACACAGTTCGCTTCATAGCGCCGTCGACGAAAGCATTGTGCTTTAACGTTTAAGTTTTCTTCTGTGACTATTTTTAAGTTATATGTTGATATGATTCATATCATTGCCACCGCTTCACCCGCTCATAGCTCATTCCGCAGACACCGCACATTTCGCCTTGGACGCCGCTGCTCCGTACGAGGTGCTGAGTTGCAGGTCAGTCCACGCTTTTATTTGGGATTCTTGTTATTCTATTTATTTATAGGCAAGGCCACCAACCATTCTTACGCTTTCTATTTAGTTTTACCGCATATCCTGGTGGGGCCTATTTACACGATCCCATCAGCCATTTCACAGACATTTTAAAAAATGATTGAAATGTGTTTTATTAGTTATTCATAGACAACCTGCGATAATTTTTCTCACAAGAATCTTTTAAATACAGACAGTATAAGAAAATACCAAAGTATAACATAACATTAAGATAGAACTCGCAATTATCATAATATAAGGGCGCTTTTTATTTAACCTGTTGGTATCGGAGTGCTGCCGCGCGACAAGAGAGCTCTTAACGCAATGCACACGGCCGGTTATGTATTTCATACAAAATTTGTCGAACCGAGAACGGACGACAGCAGTTCGGCGCACGTCTGTTAGCAGGACGGCGACACCGCGATCGTGATATGACTTTTTTTGATTTGCTTGAAAACAAATAACACACAAAATGATACAAAAATAGAAAAAAATATAGACGAAATGCAGATCCGACCTTAAAATATATGTAATATGAATGAAACGTATGAAACTTAAAATATGATGTTTATTTTAATCTTATGATATTATAAAGAGGTAAAGTTTGTAGTAGTTTTGTAGTCAGATCTAAAAAGAAGGGTAGAGTTTGTGAGTTTGTGACGTTGTAATGGGTAGGGGGTAATCTCAGTAACTACTGGTCCGATTTGAAAAATTCTTTCAGTGTTATATATTTCATTTATCGAGGATGATTATAAGTTATATATCATCACGCTAAGACTAATAGGAGCGAAGCACCAATGAAAAATATTCAAAAATCTGGGTTTCTGTCCTCTTGAGAGATTCCGCTACGTGTTAGTTTTTTTTTATACCATATAGGAGGCAAACGAACATGCGGGTCACCTGTTGTTAAGCGATCACTGCCGTCCATAGACACTAGCAACCCCAGAGGAGTCGAACTTGCGTTGCCAGCCTGTGTCTGGGGGAATGGAGAGAAAGGAAGAGGGGTTAAAAATGAGGGGAAGGGAGAGGAGAGGGGAGGGGAGAGTCTCCGGCGCTCTCACTGACCGAACGAAACGCAACAATGTAAGCACTGTTACTTCACGTCTGTATTCTGTGAGAGGGTGGTGCTACCCCGGTCGCACCGACCCATTCATGGTAAAACCAATAATAGCTTCTGCGCGGCTCTAACACCTACTAGTTAGCCCAAAGTAGCTATTCCACGCGAGCGAAGTCGCGGGCAGGGGCTAGTACAGAATAAACGACGGGAATATATATGTAAAAAAGTTATGCAAATTTTAAAAATGAAAGTACTAATGAAAAGAATTATCCAGGCAATCATTTATTTCTGTAATCATTTTTTTTTATAACAGCAGAACCAACAATAAAACTTTCTCATCTGAATCCGTGGCTCAACCGAAATCAAGTATAGGTGGACATCACTAAAATACAGTCGGACTGCAACCGCATCGTACTCCGAATTAGACGTTTTAGGTCGTACTGCTGTCGTTCGGCTGTCGTACAATACCCGCTCGTAAATCGGTACGGCAGCAATCCGATACAAATCGACTAAACTGAAAGCGAAGCTACGAACAACATTTCCACACAAACGTAGTCACGGGCACTTACTAGTGATATAATAAAATAATTCAAAAGATATAACGTTTTATCGCTCGCAAAATTTTTAAACTGCAATATTTCCTTCATTAACTGCCGCAGAGTTGATGACACCCCTTTTACAATCTTCTCCACAGATGTATAGATTCTAATGTACTAGAAGAGGTTGTTTAAATAAATACTCCGCACAGATGTCGCATTGAAACCAAACCTGTAATGTTTCGATTTAAATATATATAGATATTGTGTACTGAGACACGATAGTAATATCGCGATCACCATACATAAAGTAATGTACCACAGCGTTAGTGACGTGCGTAGGGGAGGATATAGCGAAATGGGTCACTAACCTCATTCATACATATGGTCCTAAACCAGCCAAAGTGACTATCTTTTTATTTATCATATTAGGTTGACATTTAAAGAAATTGATCAGTATTAACAAAACATACGGTACAAAAAGTGCAGACTAAAATCAAATAGACTTTCATGGATTTACACTATAGTAATACCAGCACCTCATGATGCTGCAATCGAAGTCTGCATAATATATTAGTATATAATTTAAGGTGTTCTGTAGGTGGTAGAGCCACGTTGAAGCTACAACTGTTTCAATATGAATGGGTCGGCTCGTCTGGGGTAGTACCACCCTCTCACAGAAAACCGACGTAAAGTAACAGTTGAGGATTAGAAGGAAATGAGAGAGCCGATTTTTTAACAAAGGTAGCTTTAACAGAAGGTTCAGAGATAAGTATTCTTCCACACTATACAGAAGTATTGTATAAATTTAAGATACGGTGTTATGACATGTGGAAAGAATATTTTGATTTGACTTCAAGAGAGAAGGGGATTTGGTACCGTACTATACAGTGTCAGCCTCCACCTGTACCGTGGTTTGCAAAAGCGAATATCAGCAGAGCATTGATTACTTCTACTTTTAGATTGCGGTCTGGACACATTCCGTCAGGGAAATTTAAATATCTCTTGAAGATTATAGATTCGCCGATTTGCAACGAGTGTGGTAAGGTAGACGACGTTCACCATTTCTTGGAGGAGTGTAAAAAACATGAAACTGATAGGAGGTCTTTTATTAAAGAATGTAATATTAATACCAGAGATGTGGGGCGTATATAACAGCATTCTGGCAGAACCGACATCGGACTGTTGTAAAAAATTATGTAGCATATTTAGGTTTAGTAGTTAGTCCATGAGTGTTTTTAGATTTAAGAATTTTTGTTGTATATAGATATAAGTTACGATGGGACTGACATATCTAAAGTGATAAAAGACCTAAAGAAAATAAAGAGAAAAAAAAAGTAACAGTTGTTGCATTATCGCGTTTCGTTTGGTCAGTGAGAGTACCGGAGGCCCACCTCTCCCTTCCCCTCATTTCTCCTCTCTATTCCACTTCCTTCTTCTCTCCATTTCCCCTATTCCGCCATCCCTCTAAACACAGGCAGTTAACGCACTTGCAACTTCACTGGTGTGGTGGTGGTTTAAAAAAACTATATATATTTTAATCCTCCATAATATTGGTCATAAACGGTTTGTCAACTTTTGATGTCGTCTCCAGTACTCCCGTAAACTAATTCAAAGGCATAGACGACCTAAGTTTGAGCGTTAGGTCCATTTATCATTAAAGTTACCGTGCCCCACTAACCGACGACGGAATGGATCGTAAATTTATATCTTTCAGTTAATGGAGACGAACGAGTAAGATTTTTAACCATTCCTCTTTGCTTTATACTTATTTTGGCACGACTTGGTGAAAGAACATGTTCTCAAGAAATCCAAGGACTATTTGTAATCAAGTTTTCCAAGATTAAGTGAGGTCACTTTGCTTCTATAAAAAAAATAGGTTTATAATCTGAGAATAGATTATTTGGCCTTTATAAGTAATATAGTAAAATGCTATTAAAATTATAAATATCGCGATGAAAATGCTTGTTATTAATATTGTTTGTACAAATATGAAAATTTCAAACGGAGATAATAAAAAAATGCCATGTGGGTAGAATGTTATATTCGCGTATGAATTGGAATGCATGACCCTAACGCGGCGCAGTTAACGTGCATCCATCATGGGTGACGCACGTGCTTTTGACTAATCCCGGTTTAATCTGTTTTCGTAACTGACAGTTGAGAACTGACTCGAACCTAACTGTATGTCGTTATTCCACTTTCGAGCATGTATACAGGTATTAAAAATATTTTGGCTGATGAATATCATAATATTTTCTTTAACACAAAACACAACACTTTGAAATCTTTAAAAATTACTAAGTGCTATGTATTCTGTTCTGATTATCTTATTTATTTTTATAGCTTTTGCCATTTCATGATTGAAACGTGATTAACTATATTCATTGTGTTTTTTATTACTCTGTAACCTTTTACTGATTTTTAATTACCTTTGTCAAACTTTACCATTCATATCTTTCCTTATGAAAAGTACTCTATTAGCCTGCAACAGCGTCATTAAAATCGTTCTACCTGTTGCGAAAATTATTGCCACCGAGGCATAAGAACTTCAGTATATTTTTAATAAAATTATCTAAACAGACAACATATTCACGGATTTATTTATCTATGGTTCTTAAACAAATCCAATTTATTTTAATATTCAGGTCATGTTGTTACAAATTTAGAAGATGATTTATTTTCAGCCTGAAATGACGTTATTATGACATCTTAACATCCTATGCTAGAGACATTCTCGAACGATATATTTTAAGATCTAAACAGAAATCCGTGGTGAATCTTTTTTAGAACTACCCACGTATAAATCAAACATACTATTTCTTAGTACGTTGCCGAAGACTTGTCACTCTCATTCACTACCCGTTCAGTTTATTGGCTCACATTCAAGTACACTGATGTAAAGAATTGTTTAAAGATATGTTTTTTTTTAAGTTTTATCATCTAAAGCTAAACTACCCATATGGTAGATTCGTGTTCTATAATAACTATATATGAAATAACAGTTAATCTTTAAAATAACTTTAAGTTTTTACTGTTAAAATTGGTTTATAAGATGCATTATTACGAGACCGATAGCAATGGTGGATATAACCTTTTCCTTGGGCATTCAGTAAAAATAAACCACTGTAAACAATCCTTTGTATAGTTTCATTTTCAAAAATACACAAAAAGAAGATCAGCTCAACGATTAGTATATTTGTCCAAATTGATTTTGTCGAAAGTATTTTATCGTTCCTAAATGCCATCTCTGGGCCTTAATCGAATTAAATATTTAGCTTGGACTGCAGCTTCGTAGAGAAGATTAATTAAAACTATGAAGACCGTAAGCCTTATTGTTTTATAATTTTTTAATCCCACTACTGTTTTAGTTTTAATTAGATAATAATTAAATAATGCTCCTCAAATGTTATACAAATCTATTATTATAACTCGATTAATTAATTCTAAGTGTTCAATTTGCTGGACAAAGTATGGTGATACAAACAAGTGACATCTGACTGCTGACATTCCCTTCAGAATCTCGCTATTATTTATGTGCTTTTTTATTAATCTGAGTATATAGATTGTTATATTCTTTATGATGGCCTAATGACAAATTTCCGCTGAATGATTGCCATACATTACAATTAATCGGGGCATTCAATTACTCATAACCTTAACTAGTATAATTACACAGGTCAAATTAATATATAATATTATTATATATAAAATAGTTAGAGGATTATGCATTATTATTATTGTTTATGTATTTATTAGACACCAAAGGTCCACAAAAACAAATGTATTATACAACTAATAATTTACTGTTGTAATACATGACTAAGTACTAAGTTTAAAAATAAAATTAAAATTAAGTATGTTATTATGCCTTTCAATACAACAAAAGTTTAGCAAAATAATATTAAATAGGATTAAAAAACATGTTAATCAGGCAATAGTTTCCTTTTTACAGGATTCTCAATAATAAATTACGACGACTGTGTCACTTTACATAAACTATAAATCACCACTTTTATCCATGACTGTACTTTTTCAAATACTCCAGTCTTATTGATACGTTTGTCTCGTTCCTACATCGAACGTCATGAAAAGGACGGCTTATGTAATAATTCTAGACTTTATTTAAGTTACTTTATGTGGATAATAAATATCTGAACATATTTCGTAATGTTTCTAAGTGTTATAGAATAACTCAATGTAAATATATCCGGTGTTTTTATTCGTATAGATCTTGTGTTGTTATGACTAGTACTGATACCATTTTGTCTTAATATTTTATTTGGTTCGTCAGTAATACCACTGTATTATCTTAACGAAAGAGATACTGCGATAAAACAAAAGCCGTAGGTAGTAGATACTTGAGCACTTTGGGAACTCTAACGCGATTTCAAATACTCTCAAATTTAAAAATCTTGAATCAAGGTGAGATGTATTCCTATACGGTAATGCTACTCCCATCCCTGTATGTAGCGCCACGTCTATACACATGGTTATAATAAATCGTTCTATGCTATTTCCCTTGAATAGCCGCCCCAACGGTCCACCCGGCGGAAGGTTGCCGCTGGGCTCCTACCTATAGAGAGGCAGCTTGGTACACGCCAGCTGTCCCCCCTCGTCCGCCGGATCTGTGCAATGAGGGGATGAGCCCCTCGACTGCATCCCCTCAGGTCCGGCTACGGTGGCAGGAGGAGTTGGGCAAAGCGCCGCCTCCTCCTGCCGGTCCTCCTATGATGAAGACGGTCACTGAGGGGTCCTTTTACAGGTATTGGAGTAACATAACCTTATCAACAACATTGTGCATAGTAAAACAATCAGCCTATATACAGGATACTCCAATGTTGACGAGAACTATTTTTCGGATTCTAAAGAAGATATAGATTTTCATAGGATATGATAATGATTAAGGGCTTACAATAAGACCATAAGTGCATTATGTGATCTAGTTGCTAACTACAGTGAGATTGATATGAAGATGATAAGAGTAATTAAGGCGTTACTTGCGTAGTTTCTTCACTTTTGTTTGATGTTTTTTTGCTACCCCAGTCTGGCTTTTGACTAGTTACTACCACGTCGACTAGGAAAAGAGTCATCAGATTTGATTACAAGTTTCTAATGTGAGCATCCGTAGCAGCAACCAATTATTTCCAGGAGAGAGTAGCAGAGAAACGTCGGATGAACTATTTGAATAGAATAAACACCTTAGAATAAACACAAGGATTTGATGTACTAAATGTCTTGATAATCAGTCAAGTCGTGATGACTTTGTTAGTCTTAGTTATATCAACATCCATTTTTATGTGTACATACATACAGTCAGAAGAGACTATCACATGACGATTGCCAAACCATACAATCCTAATTGAAATACCTTTTAAGAAGAATAGAATAAATGAGTATATTATACAATTTCCAGCAATAAAATATATACCACAAGATTAATAATAGAAAGAATATATAGAACTACTTCTATTACTTGCATCCCATATATGTTTATACAAATCAAACAATGAGATGCTAACATTACCGCATATAGAATCTTACTAAGAATAATCAGACTCATGTAGCGAAGAGATAAGGAGGAGATATATTGTTATCTCTTTTGGCATACGTTACTCCTAATTCAACTTTCCCCAAAATTCACTATCTCTATAACTATATGGCTATTTGCCAAAAAAGGCAAAATAATTTGGCTTAATATAATAAACCTACAAGTACCGTTATAGAGTTTAATTAATCCCGCGGAACGGGAATGTGTCCCGGGTATATTTATTGCCATAATTTACGACAACGAGTCCCGGAAAAAAGGGAATACGAATACAGTATAATGTGGTCCAAATTAGACGCAAGTTGGTTAAGGAAATTGTGGGTAATATAGCTCTTAATAAGACATTTGCTTTTCTAAGTCCTTAATGGCGATTGGTAAAATTTGTTTCATTACAAAATGGACCTTAACACCCTTATATTGAAGTATAATTTAATCTAGCACATAAAGTTCTGGTAATGTTTACTTTTCACAATCCAATTTTAGTGAAAGGATTTTGTTCTTATAATATTTATTCCTAAAGTCTACTATTACCTGTTAAGGTTTAACCTCTGTTAGTTACATTGAAGAAGCTATTGCATTAATAATAGCTCCAATATTTGCTTGAGAATCAT
Source organism: Antheraea mylitta (assembly GCA_014332785.1). Classification (NCBI taxonomy): domain Eukaryota; kingdom Metazoa; phylum Arthropoda; class Insecta; order Lepidoptera; family Saturniidae; genus Antheraea; species Antheraea mylitta. Next base: position 544,256 of record JACEII010000018.1, on the reverse strand, counting down.
CTAAGCCATTATTTGCAGATAAAATTGAATTCAGAAATCTGAAACGATTTATTATATTCGTAAAACTGGAAAGTGACGTACAAATAAGCGCAAAGTTGAGACCGCTGCTCGGTGTAAATCAAAGCCGTCATGTGATTCATTGGTCGGGGTTAAAATCTTCAGGGTTTTATTAACCGCACTTAAGGACTCCTCGTCTGTTATAGTTTATTTGTAACTACATTATTAAGATCGCTTCGTATTCATCACGATGTGTTTTTCAGGCGTGCTTCATGATGAATTTTTTAATACACAAAACAAGCTAATAATTTAACAGGTATGTTATAATATATTTCATAAAAAACCATATGTCATTTTACTAATAAACAAGTTCATTGGTGAGTTTTTGGCGGGATCTTGGAATGTCATGTAGTGAATTTTATATTTTATTTATAAACTTGTGTTATTTGGCTTAATACTTTGTAATACTCGTGGTGTTTGACGTAGTATACGAGTAGTTTGATTGTTTTGCATAAGTGAAGTGGATAGGAAATAAAATCACCGAGCAACGATTCTGACTTGCTACAAAAACTCTCTGAAAATTTCTAACAAGAGTAGTTTATTAATTCATTGAAATGATCGTAATAAACTTGTAATATTATTACCTACACGATAATGGTACTGAGGTAATCTACTAGAAGATTAGTTAACAAAAATGAAATAATACAAAGAAATAAGTTTATTGACCTTACACAAGAGTCGTCAAAAAAAAAAGAAGAATTATGTTTATAAGCTAAATAACGTTTATATGACACAGACAACATTAGAATTAACGTGTCTTAATATTTTCTTTTACTTTTTGGCACGCTATGGCCTATGGATTTACGTGAATCTCTGTTTTCTCAGAAGTACCAAATATTAATTTTAAATTGTGTTTTTGTTATTATGAGTTGTATGTATGAAGTAACATTTGAAGTCATCGCTATTTCGAGCGATTTTGGCAGAAATTCCTGCATTGTTCTAAACTTTAAAACCTAAAATTAATTTAATGCAGAATAAAGTTTTTTATTGACAGTTGATCATGAAAATAAATAAACTAATAAATTTTCCGCGAAAAACGCCATACTCTATTTAATTCATACAACTTACCTATCACAAAAAAGTAAACTATAACACACTCTAAAAATCACAAATTTTCAGTACGTACTGCGAATAAAAACAAACTTCAAATCAGCTGTTTACAAAATTCATTAAACTTCGAAATTAATATTCCCGATTATTTTATGAACTTTAATTGCAAACGTGTTTTGTTTATAAATAATATTTGAAACCACAACACCGTTTCGTGTTTATGTATGAGTCGATTTTTTATTTCAACAATGCGAAGGCTTCGCAGGCATCCGCCCAGCGTCGCGTCGGCCGGCATACTACCGCCCGCCCTGTGTCACGAACGTTTTCACAACACTGAAAATTTTAGCCAAGAAAAACGTTATCTGGCAAGTTTCACCGTGATCTGGATTTGAACTTTGTTTGTTTGTACTAACAAACACGTACTGTGGAAAAAATATATATTTTTTTTCTATTACCAAACTAAGAGATAATTCTTCGTATATTATTCAAATATAAAGACTTGACAAGACAGTTTCAGCCGATGAGTTTGTGACTAAAAGTACATGTTATTATACATTACTAGTGGGCGCCCAGTGGTCGACATTCGACCATAGTTATTTGATATTTTAAAGTTTGAACTTTATTAGTGTTCTTTTGTCAAAGGGTATACTTCTATAATCAAAGGTTTTCATCATGTCTACTAAGTTATTTGATCTTTAATTATATAAACATTAAAAAAAAGTATGTGTAAATGAAAATTGAAATTAATTACAAATTTGAAACAAAAATCACGTGGTAAAGCTCTCAAATTTTAATCAAACATAACTTTACGAAAATAAAGAAATTTATCGCAGCCCATAACACAATTTTCAATTAATTTTACACGACACCATGGGCGGGTGGTATTTCTGGGTGATATTGAATTAAATGTAGTCTGTTCATTATGAGAAATAGTGATATGCCCAGTATCATCGTTTGGAAAAGTAATGGATCCACAATAAAATCAAATGGTGAATCCAATACAAAGATGTTTTTAATACTACCATTAGCTTTTGAAAATAAATTCTTTTTTGTTGCTACATGAGGTTGAATTGCAACATTATAACCGCGGAGGTCTAAGTCATGGATTACTTTTATAAACAAAATTCTCATTTTGATTATACAAAGTATTATTTGGCTCATTTTTTTATTAAATCATCATTTGAAGTGAGTTCACCATAAAAAATAATAAACATTACAATAATAGTTATATTTTATAATATCATTGTTGAATTTAGGATGAAAAATGATAATTGGAACGTAACAGTTAAAAAATACATACAGTCGAGCATAGCAACCTTCTTCACAGTTCACAACCTTTTTTGAAATTCGTAATTATTGACGGCTGTCAAAATGTCTTTTTTATTTACATGTGTCTATATGTCGTGTAAAATTCAAGCATTAGTGTGAGTAATGCATATTTTAATTAATTTAATGTACTTCTAATGCATTTTATATAAAATAAATAACTTTGTGCACTTCTCCGCCATATAAACTTTAACTATGACAAATTTCAAGTTCACCCGTTTAGGGGAAGAAGGTTAAAAAGGGGTACATTTTTTTTACTTCACGTATTAATATATAGATTTAAATTAATTATTCAACTGTTTCTGAAAAGCTAAATAAACCATATAATTTGCGAAGAAAACCTTTATATCCCTTTTTGGGCATCACACGCGGACGAAGAAGTGTGAGATTAGGAATAATTGAAAATCATATGAGGAAGGACTGCAATAAAACATAATTAATATAATAGGAAACTTAATTATTGAAATAAATTACTGGTATAGTAATATTAACAATTTATTATCATGCTGAAAGTAAAATACATAAAATTCAATAATAAAGTTAATAGTCAGTCAGACACTCTGAATAGAAATCCTCACTATTGTTGATAGTAACGATGATACATTTGATTAAATTTTGATGATGATTTATTGATGATCATTGTAATAAAAAAATTCAAAGAAATATATAGTGATTACAGACGTTCTTTGACAGAAGAACCTCAATAAGATATAAATTTAACAAATGAATAAATTACGATACATATTTTGTTTACAAGCCGACCACAGCTAATTATTAAAGTGTTGCCAATATTCCTCAGTACATTCATTTGTTCTCACGACAAATATCCATACAACTATAATGTAATAAAAAAAAATAAAAACACTCACTGAAAAATAGTCGATCTCCCCCGCGATCTTCGCTGTCATTCTGGCCTAATATACGAAATATTAACGGAGTTCTAAACTTTTAAAGACAAAATTAGCTTAACATAATCCTGACCTCATTATCCGGTAAATGAAATAATAATACAATATGTAAATAAATCAGTTGAATTTATGTAATTTGAGTATGGATGCACCGCACTTGTTTGGATAATTCTTTTTTGTTTGAAATTTGAGTTAAAAAAATATATAAAAAAGTCTCTGAGATAGAGAACAGTAGAGAAATATCAAAGAATACTGACAGAATTGACAGATTGATGTTCTATTTTTTTAATACTTCATAGGTTTTTAAGCCTTTGACCACAATCTTATCTGATGTTCTGTCTGTGATTTAAGATGGTAAACACGCTAAGCATAGAGGCGCATAGAGGGCATTTTTTGGCGACAGATTTTCAACTCCAGAATGGTAATAAGCTAGATGGACTTAGAATAATCTCTACCACAATGCTATAATTTCATCACGTTTTCCTCCGAAAGCTCCGATTTAATTGCTAAGATTCAAACCCATGTCTATCGACGTGGTGTCCGAACACCCTATCAACTAAGCCACCATCGCTACAATTCCATTAGATAGTTATCATGTGTAAAGATTTGGCCTCATTTTGTTCATATTGTTTCTAAAATAACTCATTGTTGTTTTATCGAATTTTAATATTTCTACTGTAGAAGTAGTACCGGTCTTATCTAAGTTCAGAGCTAAGTGTCCCCGAATATACTTAAAAGAACTAAGTAAAAAACTGGAAACCACCCTCAAATAAATTTATATACGAACACGGTAATTTTATTGTTAGCCAAGTTTGTTTACTAAAAACAAAAGAATGTTTCCTTACTATAGAACAAAGTTTATGCGGACACGCTAACGGCACGACACACCTTAAGCTGGACAATTAAAAAGCTAAATAGGCCACTGTAATGCCCGATAGACTGTTAAATTCATCTTCATTTCTGTTATCTATAAAACGTCGCGTGGCTTCTTTACAGGCATCCACTGACAATTATTTTTTTAGACGCGTTATTTTGTGCTCAAAAATATTAACGAATGTATCATTTATGTTATTCTTAATAATTTTTAGGTCGCATTCATGAAAATACTGTACACTGGAAGAGATGATGGCTCAGCGATTGCAATTTCGAATTCTTGTGAATAAGTCGGGACTTTGGTGATGGAAAACATGTAACAGTGAAAGAAAACATCGTAACATCGTTTTAGTAGCATCATTATAGGATTAATTTTTTTACTTGTTTTTTTTTTTTTTAATATAGTACGACAAAGTGAACTGCCCTATATTTGATCTTAAGTAACGGCGACTACCGAGAGAGAAAGTATCTATCGCCATTTGCCACTCTCATTCCCGCTTCTATAAATATCTCTCGAGTTGAGAATACATCGAACGTTCAATTTCAAACAATTTCAATTGAACAACATTGGATATCTTGGCAGCTGTATTTTCAAATCAAAAACACTACTTACTTTAGACCCTGAGAAAGCTCTTATGAACGTCAAAGCTACCACCGGTTTGAAAAACAATACACTCCCGGAGAAGAACCGACAAGAAACTCTATCTGGTTTGTCTTGTCACAATACATATTTCTGCAAACTTAGATTAGTAGATTTGGTTTTGATGGATGTATAGAGATTAGCATCCTTTTTATACATCATCATCGTTCACATATTAACCCACTTTATAGTCTTTGGATATTTTGGGGTGTAAGGGGTGTCGAATAACATCATAAGACTTGAGACACCCAAGCCAACCTCACCTACACGTGGTGCACCCTGCTGAATAACGAACAAGGCAATGGCGCATGCGGGGTGGTAGGGTTTTACAGCCCGACTGGGTCGCAACCACCATGTATATGGCGAAAAAGCCCGTCATAGTGATTCGCTTCTACGGGTCGCGTTTCGGGATCAGCCTGTGCATATCCAGCTTTTTACAGGCCGGCATGATAGTGGCGACTGGCGATGGACAGTGTCTCAATCGGTGGTCGCTATTATTTTTGGATTGTGCTATGCTTACCATCAGGCATAGTGCAGTCACTTTGCCGTGCTACAATAAAAAAAATAATAATAATAATCCGCTTGACATTTTGCTTGAACTCTCTATCTGGCAAATCGTTAATACGCTTTGCACTTTATTATAAAATCTAACGTCATTACTTAAACAATGGTTATTGTTATTTAAAAGCCGGTGCAACTCCATCTAGATTTAGTGTGCCACATAATCATTTGCTATTAAGTAAGATTGTGGACATAATTTAAAATGTGTAGAAAAAACGACACAATATCGATTTGCTGTATAAATAAATTATGACTGATATTTTGTCTCAAACCGCACGTCTATTAAAATACGTAGGCCTGAGTGTTGACGTCATAGCTACGGTCGCGTGTCGCTCGCTTCCACTATCAATCACTTAGATAACAAAAACAAATACTTTATACCATTTGCATAAGTCTAGAAATAGTTGGAACTCATTTGGAATGATAATTAAACGTTTTAAATACCGAGATTATGAGTCAAGCGAGCATAATTTAATTTCAAGATAAAATCACAAATATCCACTGAGTATAACGTTTAAAATTAAAGTACATGTATATTACATTTTTAATAATATATTTCAAATAGAAACAAAATACATATATAAAATTGAAGTTATATATAAAACGGCTGAATCGATTTTGATGAAACTTTTACCAGCAGATAGAGGAAAACTATGATAAGGCCTGTCATACTGTATGCATCCGAGTGTGTGGCTACGAAAGAGATGGATGAGAGAAAATTGCACGTGGCAGAGATGCGAATGTTAAGGTGGATGTGTGGTGGGATTAAAATATATAAGATTAAGAATGAGTATATCAGAGGAAGTTTAAAAGTAGCACCAGTGACAGAGAAGCTGAGAAGTAATAGGTTAGTATGGTATGGGCATGTCATGAGGAGAGATGAAAACCATATAACTAGAAGTGTTGAGTATGATGGTGGATTGATATACGAGTAGAGGAAGACCGAAAAAGGTGTGGATGGATTGTGTGAAAAATGATTTGTGCGTAAAAGGTGTGAATACTGAGATGACATTTGATAGGAGAGAGTGGAAATAGAAAACATGTTGTGCCGACCCTACTTAGGTGGGATAAGGAATTACCATTAGATTTATTACCATCATTAGATGATGATGACGATAGAGGATTCGAAATCGATCTTAGCTAACTATCTCTGTTTTCTTCCAGAAAAGTCAAATCAAAAGTCGGGTACTGTAGTTCACATGAAAAAGTAATATTGTTTTTACAAGAACGAAGACAAGCACCAACTAGAAAACAATAATATTAATATAAGTTTGTAAATTATTAAAATGATCCTCAACTTCATACCTACAAGTCAAATTACGTTAGCTAGTTGCCTTCACAATTTAATGAAACGAAAAGTCATATAATGAAGTAACAAGAAAGAGATAGTTAACACTATCTGAACAAACAATCAACAAAAATCAACAAAAAACAAAAACTAAAACAATAAATATGAAATGAAAAACGTTACAATATTAAACAATTACAACCAGCAATGCAGTACAGAAATGAACTGATAGATGGAGTTTAAACAAATCGTTGCAAAATACGAAATTAGGTATTTCGCATATAAATATAGTTTTAAATCAAAGCATTAGATATTATATGACTGGGTAAAAAAACAATAGATCTATCTCGGAGGCGTAAGTCAAACCTACACCAGATTAGGCCCCCTTGGACAGCGGCTCAAGCCTAGGTCCGTTCCCTCGGCGTGGAGCTCTTGAGTTCACTGCCCGCGCGATACAGTAACACAAAATCTTACATCACTGCAACAACATTACACATATCACCCCCACACACGTGCACGCATACACGCTTTCACATGAAAGTGGAAGGGTTTTGTTTCTTTCCCTTATCGAACTGAAATAGTTTAGAAAATTATCTAATACGAAATATATATAGGAGTTGTTGAGGTATGTATGCTTGGTACACACATATGTTCCAACAACTCATATATGTATGAATAGTTAGCTTAAGTCAGCTCAGATAGTTCGCAAATTGCACATATCAGGCAACAGCCCAAACCAAGGTAAGCCGTGCACCCTTGAGCTAGTTGTCAAATAAAATCGGCTGAGTGCCCTAAGCGCTCACCTTAGTAGTCCAGTGAAGCTGTTAAGACCTTGCTGGGTCAATAGCGTAATCATTTTGAGAAAAAAAAAACCAAACCTACATTAACGTAATCGTATCCGCGGGCAAAAGCTAGTTATTCATAAATGAAAAATGTCAAATTGTTTTCAAATACTAAATATTTATAACTAGCAATACAGTACGGGGAAGGATTGATAGATGGCGCTTAAACAAATCTAGACAACATTCAAGCGTTACATGTGACGACACATATATTACATGCATCGCATCCAAAATTAGTTTAATATAAAATGTATGTAACATTACGATTACTTAATGCTTTATTTATTATTCATAAACAAAGTGGTAGAATCGTTGTCGTCTCTCAACCGAAGGTTATCTCGGTTCGTTTTACACTCACTTTATTAAGACAAACGGGTCTTTGTTAACAGCCACTTTAATTGGCCATAAAACGTGAGATGACGCTTTAAGGCGCTCCTTGTGTGTGAGGAAACTATTACTATAGTTAATCTTTATTGTAAGTCGGGCTCGCCTCGGCTTTTTTGTGCAACTTTATGGTCTCCGGGTCTCGAGACTATATGACATGTTTGCTGGGTCACTTTATACTTATAACCACAACGCTACATTGATATTTTATGAAAGTATTGAACAGGTTGTCCTGTATGATTATGTGCTTTAAGGATTTTAGCAATTTTTCCGACACAAATTACATATAGGAGTTGTTAAGGCACGCATGCTTTATACACATGCATGTTTCAATAACTCATATATGTATATCTAGATAGCTTAGCTTAGGTTAGCTCAGATAGGTCGTGATTTTTGCAAAAAACAGGCGACAGCCCAAGCCGACGTATGCCGTTCACCCTTGAATTAGTCACCCAAACATCTCAAATCGGCTGAGTGCCTTTAGCGCTCGCCTCAATAGTTCGGTGAAGCTGTAAAGACCTTTCCAGGTCAACAGCGTTTACACTTCGAAAAAAAAAAATATTTTAACCACGATTTAAAATTATATTAAACGACTAGGTAGTCTCAAATGATAAACACGCTAAACCTAGAGAGACTGGTTCTCAAGTGCAGCTCTCGGTACATACTTATAAGTGCTTGATGGATGAGATTTTGGGTATGGAAGCGGTACTTAGCTAGGCGGGCTTAGATAAAAACTCTACCATGCTATTGTTTCATCATGACATTTTCTTTTAGTGAAAGCTCCGACTCATTCATAGGACGTAACTAAATAAAATAGTCAATGTTTTTGATCCATTTTTAAAGGATAAGAATTTAAAGATTATTTCTTAATACTTAACTGTATTACTCGGCATTTAACATGGCATGGTGGGGAAAAATGAGAGACATCCGTGATTAGAATAGGCTTAATTTGGTTTTTTACGCAGTGAGCTCGAGAGATAAAGATAAAGCTATATGAAACCGAACTTAGCAAACTATCTCCCTCTTCTCCTCGAGGAACTCAATCAAAAGCTGGGTACCTACTGCACCTTACGGTTTATGGTAAGTAACCCAAGATATTCCTGTTCAAGTCTTATTATTCTAAATTTACATAACTCCTAATTATTAATTTCTAAATACGGTAGAAGAACTTCATCTAGCTGTGACCCAGCTCAAATGCGGACGGAGTCCAGGTAAAGACAATATAATTACCGACATTCTCAAGCTTGAGTGCCTCCTTCCCACCCTTCACAACCACCTGGCCAAATGTTGGGATGAAGGCTATGTACCACAGGATATGCGTGATGCTAACATCGTTACTCTCTTTAAAGGCAAAGGCGACCGTGGTGACTGCAACTGTTACCGCGGAATATCCCTACTCCGTATCGTCGGTAAAGCTTTTGCCAGGGCTGTTTTGGTCAAACTGCAAAGGCTTGCTGATCGCATATACCCTGAGGAACAATGCGGTTTTAGATCCCAACGGTCAACTGTCGACATGATATTCTCTCTTCGACAGCTACAAGAAAAGTGTAGAGAGCAACAATCTCCCCTTATTGTCGCGCTTGTAGACCTGAATAAGGCATTTGACACTGTGAGCAGAGATGGCTTATATTCAATTCTTGCCAGTATTGGATGCCCACCGAAACTCCTAAAGATAGTCCGGTCATTCCACGAGGGCATGGAAGCCTCAGTACTACATAATGGTAACACTTCATCATCTTTTGAGGTACGTCACGGCGTTCGTCAAGGTTGTGTTCTGGCGCCTACCTTGTTTGGAATATTTTTTTCAATACTCTTGAAGGTTGCTTTCGGGACAGAACAACAGGCATCCACCTACACACGTGTTCTGATGGTAGGCTATACAGCATCTCGTTGCTCAAATCTAAGCGTTTTAGGGAGGATCTATTTATACATAGTCTTCTTTTTGCTGATGACGCTGCTTTCGTAGCTCACGGTCAAAACCAGCCTGATAGACAAATTCGCTAAAGCATGTGACCTTTTCTCAATGACCATCAACTTTAAGAAGACCGTTATTTTCGCGCAGGGGTCTTCACAACAACCAGTGATTCTGCTCAACGACTCACCTTTAGAAGTAGTGAGTAAGTTTTGCTACCTAGGTTCGCAAGTATCGAGCAATCTTTCGCTTGACGCAGAGATCGATTCTCACATCGGTAAAGAAGCCTCTACGTTCGGTAAACTTCGTACAAGGGTCTGGGATAATAGATACCTTACAATAAGAACAAAAGTGCTTATTTACCAGTCATGTGTCCTGAGTATGCTCATGTACGGAGCAGAGTCCTGGACAACATATGCAAAACAAGAACGCCGACTGAACACATTCCACTTGCGATGTCTTTGAAGCATATTGGGCATAACGTGGAAAGACCACGTAACAAACGAGACCGTTCTAAACAAGGCACAGCTTCCTAGCATAACCGCTATTCTCAAAAAGAAACGACTGCGCTGGTTAGGGCATGTGCATCGAATGGAACGAACTCGTTTGCCAAAGCAAATTCTACTTGGAGAGGTTGCACATGCAAAGAGGTCTGTCGGTCGCCCTATGCTGCGTTTTAAGGATTGCACTAAACGTGACATGGCTGCGTTTAAGATCCCAAGCAGCAAATGGGAGGAGCTTGCCATGGACCGTGCTAAATGGTGTCGCCTAATTCACGAAGGCCAATCAAAGCACGACAAGGCCTGGTTTCGGCAACTGGAAGAAAAACGCATGAGGCGTCACGAGCAGGCCTCCTACCCCCGTCCACCTGGGGGCACAGATGTACATACTTGCCGAATTTGCGGCCGAACGATCCGTTCTCGGATCGGTCTTATGAGCCACCTACGAAAGTGCCGCCACAATGCTACTTGAATCATCTGCTAGAGATGAAAAGGCCTATAAGTAAAATATCAAAGCTATAGCAGACAATAAAGCATATACTACATTCAATTTACGCCTTGAGAAGTTGATTATGAACATCAAAACTACTACCGGTTTGGACAAACAACCCGGTCATCGTAAAGAACCGACAAGTAACTAGATTGAGTTTATCTTTTCATGATACATATTTTTACAAACATACTTACAACCCTTTTTAGTGCATCCACAGAAACTGACGCCTAAATATATATATATATATATCGTTTTTAGACATTAAGAGCAGCTTGACATGTTGCTTGAACTCATTATTCGGCAAATCGGTAATGTGCTTTGGAACTTTGTCATAAAATCTAACATTATTACCTAGAAAATTGATATTGGTCTTAGTGAATCTGAAACATGGAATGACTAGTTTATTATTGTTTCTAGAAAGTATCAAAGATTAGTTTCTAAATAGCGTCTTTTCCGTGTACTATCTAGTAGGAAGATTTTGGTTACTTCGCTGTATGCTGGTTATAATCCTTACAATATTAGAGTTAATTGTGAAGACTACATTCAGTTGTTCTACTATCATGTTGTTTTTCTGACAAATAAAATTATGTGACGGTTTTCAATTATCTATTAGTAAGCCAAAAGAACTTTACTAACTAGATTTATGAATTATGAATCTGTATGTGTAGGATTTCGAAATATTTTATTATTACCTCAAAATAAGTTCAAATACAAACACTTAACTTTCGAGAATAGTTGACATCTCTCCATATAAATAGCATCTCATGTTTTCAAGACCAGTTAAACGACAGTCACCGATACACTACTTTGCATAGAATAATTTTATTAAGGCACAGTAATATCGAATTTATTCCTAACATATGTTTTTATATATCTATCGGGGATAAAATTTTAAAATAATTTAGTTGCAGAATCATTTTTTTCGCGGGGAATCCTCTTGGAGTTCTACATCTAGCCAGATAGCCCAGGTGAGAATGCCAGATTTACAATGATAGAGGAATATACGAATGGAATTGATGACGCTCACCTAAACTGAAGCTTAAATCTAAACTTGATCATCATGGTGATCTAGTGGTTTGAACGGTGGAATATCAACACTATGTCCGCAGGTTCATACCCCGACATGTACCAACAAATTTTTCGGAACTCTCGTACATTTACTAATTTAGTTTAGTAACAGTATTAGCTGATGTTGAAGGAAAACATGTTCGGAAACAATCCTCTGGTACTACAACCACCGTGTGCCGGCTTAGCGAATATGCCCATACCTTCTTTCTAGAAGAAGTTTATATCACTGGAGTGGTTCTTTTATCGGATGTTAATTACGATGTTTCCCACCATCAAAAGCACAAACTTGTTGCAAAACACTAAACTAATTATAATGAAAATTGCTTAAATATATGAAATGGACTTTCTGAGAAATCATGCAATATTTATAATTATTTGGAGGACTGTAGTAACATCATTGAAGTAATTTATTCATTGTCTCACACAACACTTTACAATTGTTATTAGTTGATGCACAGGAAAAAGTTAAACCCAGATTGATCCACTCTATAATATCCTTTTACAATCAAGACCTGCTTGACATGGCGTTTAAAACTATAGTCCAACAAATCGGTAATATGTTTTAGGACTTTGTTGTAAAACCGGTCACTATTACCTAAAAAACTATTACTAGATTAATTGAGTCCGTAATATGGGCAGACCTGTTTGTTACAGTTTCTAGTGTTTAAATCATACCGGTCTTTAACAAAATACAGCTTTTTTAAGTTTTTGTGGACGTACAATCATATTAAATTAACGTATTAATCATATGTTATAAATAAAAAAACCCACGATTTCTGCCCCTTAAAAAAGAAGCCAACAATGCAAAACGAAACATATGCCAGCAATGGTGCTCTAACATTGTAAATTGAATTAGAGCTCGTTGTCCAAGTATGGGAATGCCATTGGCGGATAAACGAGCTACGGTTGTTATGGTCATCTGATGCGACCGAGAACTGAGATTATTAAATTAATGGATACGTCTTTAGAATTTACAATATATTTTATTGAAAGTAAGCGTGTCACAATCGTTAATTTGTGACACGCTGAGATTTACATCTAAAGGAATCAAATATATAAACCGTATAATAACTACAGAAGCCCACTGAAAAATCGATTAGTAACAATCGTTGTCGAGTGAATGTAGGCGCGTATCCGGTCCAATTAGTGCAGTGGATAAGCGTTTCCTATATTCACTCTTAACAATCATATATAAGCTTTGAAATTTATGTACGCAACTGTTCTTAGACAAATTTTGAGATCTTGTTCCTGTAGGCTATTAATGTTAACTTTTATTTGATTTAGTGACCACTGTTTGATTACAAGTGAATTATAGTTCCTATTGTAAAGATATAATGAGTACAATAATAGAATTAACATTAGAAATATATGTATGGTAATTATAAAATAAAGTGTGTTCTCAAATCAATTCAAAACATAGCACATCGTGTTTATTTTGAAAGTTTAAAAGCTATAGATATAATTGCCATTTTATTACAAGTTACAAATATTTATATAAAAAATATGAAAGAATATGAAGATAATATAAAAATCTTATGAACTGCAAACTTTGTACGTGTACAATATGAAGATA
>JACEII010000018.1:468581-530771 GCA_014332785.1 Antheraea mylitta | reverse complement strand
AAGAACTGCAAATGTTGTACGTGTACAATATGAAGATAATAGAAAAACCTTATGAACTGCAAATTTTGCACGTGTACAATATGAAGATAATATAAAAACCTTATGATCTGCAAATTTTTATGACCGTAGAGCTACGTTGAAGCTATTATTGGTTTTAGCATGAATGGGTCGGCCTGATCGGGTTAGTACCACCCTCTCACAGAAAACCGACGTGAACTAACATAAAAAGCATGCTGCGTTTCGTTCGGTCAGTGAAAGCGCCAGGGACTCATTTCCCATCCTTTTTCCTCCCCTTTTCTCTCCCCCTTCCCTCTCCTCTCTCCATCGCCCTTTTCCCCATCCTCTCAAGACAGGCTGGCAACGCACTTGCAACTCAGTGTTGCTAGTGTCTATGGACGGCGGTAATCGCTTAATATATCAGGTGACCCGACTGTGCCTTTGCCTCCTATATATTATACAAAAAAAACTTGGTTCCTGGTGTATAAAAACTGGAAATCTTAAAAAAATAAGCATGTTATATGAACGATATGATGTTAAGATTGTATTAAGCTGATTTTTAAATATAACGGACACAATATAAAAACATCAAAATATCTTTGTTATTGTTTATTAAAATACCATATCAATAACTTACACGATCCATGGCGCGGACTGCATCGCGCAGTTTTTACCGCATCGAGCACAGATGTCGCTTTGTTTATGGTTGTACCGGTCCTAGCAAAGAGCTACTCAAATAATAAGCGGTGAAATCACAATTGAGAATATATACCGTTTTGTTATTACTATTTTTTTTTTACATTGTTTCATGATTATACTTTAAAGGATTTTGCCGGACCTTCAGTTTAAGCGCCATATCAAGAGCTAGTTTTGGTGTCAAAAGACTATTATAGAGTGGATAAAAATGTGAACGATGGTGATGTCTGGAATTGACTCCGATCTCTGTGTATCTACTAAAAACAACTGAAATGTATAATGTCTTGTATAGATACATATTTGTTAAAAAGACATACCCGATCGCGTTTCTTGCCAGTTCTTGTCAATGACTGGGTTGTTTTCGGAACCGGTCGTAGGTTTGACGTTCATAAGTGCTTTCTAACGGACTAAATTGAATAAATTATTTGTGATTGATTAAAGCTACACTACAATATCACCTATGTTAAATGACTAAGTGGGGTCACTGAGGTATTCCGTAAAGTATTTTTTTTTTTACAATATCTGACCGTCCTCTCCTCCTAGTCAGCATAACTAAGCAATGTTATTGCCCTCTCCCATGCTTACGTAATTATTTTTTTTTATGTGGTTCTCTTATAGATTCATGTGCCGTAAAGACGCCAAACATAGAGTAAGCTGACTCAAGTGTAGCTCCCGGAACACACTAACACGTGTTTGAAAACAGTTTTTATAGTAGTGGGATATTGTTACCAATCTTCGGTGCCATTAAGTCCTAGTAAAATACTTGATAAATGGTGGTCATAATTATCGCATCACACCATCCTGCAAACCGGTATCTATAATGGTATTATGAAGTGGTAAAGATTGTGAGTTTGTGACGTTGTAGGGGGTAATCTCAGGAACTACTGGTCCAATTTGAAAAACTCTTACTATATTATTTAGCTCATTTATCGAGAATGGTTATATGTTTTATATCATCACGCTAAGACCAATAGGAGCGGAGCACTAATGAAGAATGTATAAAAATCGTTTTCTTTTTTCATCCTGAGAGCTTCCGCTGCGGGCACAAGCTAGAAATGTATAAAGTTAACGGTAAAATATGTTCAGTATAGTAAGATTTAGATGAGTCTCGACTACCTCGAGACAAAAATGTAAGCCTAACATTATCATTGTGATAATAAAAACGAATGACCCATTTCACATAAGCAGTAGTTAGAGCATAGAGTATATGGGTTCAGTACGACCGGTCAGGCTTCCACGACAGTGCAACGGTCGGCAGTAAAGCGATAACAGTTAGTCTCGCTCCGGCCGCGGCTCCCAGAGCTGTGTTTGTGGGACCATTGTTTATGATATCGTACCGCACTAACATACCTACGGGCTACAGTGCGACCATTCTGCTGTATTATTTCCTATAAAATAGTATTGTAATAAAGGAGGATAGTTTCTAACTTACGCTTATTTTTGAATTCAAAAGTTCTTTAGGCGCTTACAGCGGTATTTTTTGCCAGGAGATAAAAATATAATTTCGCGTAATGACATGGTAGTAAGCTTGACCGAGCGTATTGCGCTTGCGCGGCTTGCATTAGACTACCGACGGTTAGCATAGGGGCCTGTGTACATCCAATACTGATCATATCATATCTAAACATACCATATGTTTAGTCTATCTATACTAATATTATAAAGAGGTAAAGTTTGTGAGTTTGTGACGTTGTGATGTTGTGGCGTTGTAGGGGGTAATCTCAGAAACTACTGGTCCGATTTGAATAATTCTTTCAGTGTTATATAGCTCATTCATCGAGAATAGTTATAGGCTATATATCATCACGCTAAGACCAATAGGAACGGAGCATAGATGAAAAATATTTCAAAATCGGGATGTTTTTCCCTTTTGAGAACTGCTGCGTGTTAGTGTTGGTGTTAGTGTATCTATTCCACGCGAACAAAGTCGCGGGCAGAGGCTAGTACTTAATATTATGAAGAGGTAAAGTTTGTGACGTTGTAGGGGGTATTCTCAGAAGTTACTGGTCCAATTTGCCAAATTCTTTCAGTGTTATATAGCTTATGTATCCAGGAAGGTTATAGGTTATAGGTTATATATCATCACGCTAAGATCAATAGGAGCGGAGAATCAATGAAGAATGTTTCATAATCGCGTTATTTCCTCTTGAGAGTTTCCGCTGCGTGTTAGCGTTAGCCCAAAGTAACTATACCACGCGGATAAAGTCACGGGTAGTGGCTAGTAAATTAAAAAACTGTATATAAAGGTACCTATATCATTGTTATTTGTAATGCTAATAGATGTGAAAGAGAGACTAATGATAGTAACTTCAAATCAAAAATTATGAAATTTTAATAGTTTACATTATAATTAATTTCAAAATTCATAGGAGGACAGTTATATCGTTGTTTTGAGTTTTCACTTTTGTGAGCAGTCCTTCTGCCTCGACTTTTTTTTTAATAATCGTCTATTAAACATAACAATTTTCATGTTTACAGTTACAACGTATTTAGATTGGATTAGATTAGCTTGGATCTATCCACTTATTTATGTATTTTGTACAAGAAAACCAATAGAAGTCGTTTAGTAGCTCAATATCAGATGAATATTACCCTGTTTCCTTGTGCTTCCATCGACAATGTTATTGGTAAATTTATGAAAGGAAACTCCTATGTATTAATATGATTCACACAGTAATTAATTATTGTAATACTGGTCTCGACCCGCCGAAGGATCAACGATTCGCAAAGATCAATAATCGAAAACAATTGATGCGTGGGCGCAAATCGACCGGCGGACGTACCGACCGGGTTCAGCGCATGACCTTTTAAATATTGAATTGCACCAGCTGGTCTCAATAATCTTATAACATTATAAAATAGAAAGTGAGGACGAAATGATATCTCTTAATATGTCACGCAAAAATACTGAACGGAGAAAGAGAACATAGTTTAGAAACTATGTTAGTAACGATGTAGACATTATAATCTATACTAATATTATAAAGCTGAAGAGTTTGTTTGTTTGTTTGTTTGTTTGATTGAACGCGCTAATCTCAAGAACTACCGGTCTGATTTGAAAGTTTCTTTTAGTGTTAGATAGCTTATATATCGAGGATGGCTATAGGCTACATATAATCACGTTAAAACCAATAGGAGCTGAGCACTAATGAAGAATGTCTCAAAATCGGCTATTTTGGAAGCTTCCGCTGCGTGTTAATGTCAGTATTATATCCGTTGCCATGGTAACGCGATAACGTTTATCGAAAATATTTTTATGGTTTATTTTGTGTTCCTATTCAAAAAGTTTATTCTCCGTTACTTTTGTTTCCAATTTTTAATTATAGAGGTACGTTTATATCGGAAACATTTCTAAAGTTTATTTTGTATTGCTATTCAAAAAGTTTAGTAGTAATAATATTCGTCCAATAAGATAGTCGAAGGAATTATTCCATACTGCCAATTCTGAAGTTGTCAATATAGGTAGTTTTCTGTTATGTCCAAGATAATGTAAAGGTATAAGAGTCGAATACTCTATATAATATTTCGTAGATTTTATCTTCTTAATTTTTAAGAATTTTCAACACAGAATTTATGCTCCGTGGTATTATTTTTGTTTCATTTCATTTACGCACAATAAACGAACCATATTACATAAAACGTCACCAATTTAACACAATATAGAAACAAGTAACACAAGATTATGAATAAAATATAAAATCCACTACATGACAGACTAAAATCCCGTCAAAAACTCCTCAAAAACTTTATTCTACGTTAGTTTTGTTCCCAATTTTTGATTTGTGATATATTACGTGTAATAAAAGGAAAGTGAGTGTGTTTTATATTAGAAATATTGTGATGCTACAAATATCACCTTTTTTTAATTCTGTCGATATGTCTGTTTTTTTATTTGTTTCGGGTAATCTCCGAAACGGCTAGACCTATTTGAACGGGAATTTTACGGGCAAATAAGTAACTAATTAGCTGTTTTATTTTAAGCTAGCGGGTTCAGAAGACGCTGCCCGCTCTGATAATAAGACAAACTATTCCTATACCTTGCCCAAGAATCATTTTATATATTGGTGAAAACGACATGAAGATGCGTTCTGTAGTTTTTGATCTTATCGCGAACATACATATAGACAGACGTGGATTAGGACTTTGTTTTATGCTATGTAGTGATAAACTGTTATCCGTGCATTCGTCCGTGTGAAATTAATCAAAAATATGTTGTTCACTGTAAACATGCACGTGTGACGTGCGCTGTACTGGACTCCAAGAATAAATATATATATTTTTTTTATTCCAAAAGTCAGCAAACAGGCTGACGGCCCACCTGATGGTAAGTGGTTACCATCGCTTATGAACAACTGCAACACCAAGGGCATCGCTGTTATAATTGAAAGTCATATGTTTATATGTGATTTAAATTATAGCAAGGTATGATAATAACTTAATTATATCGACACTATGGACATATTATATCTATATAATAAAAGATTTAACACATATTGTTCGAAAATTTATAGCTTAATATTTTCATTACTTTCTTATATAGTGTAAGTGAGCACTGAGGGTGATATATGACAGTTAAAAGTTCCAGTTATGTGGCTGATGATAAATCCCATCCCATTCGATTCACTATTAGGATTCACATATATAATGTACACGTTACCTGTTACAGTAGATGATGTGCGTGTCATACTTACAAATATTTTTGAAAGAGTATTATTGTAAAATTACAATATAAATAGTATAAATATACTAGATGTGTGATCACAATTTTAAATTTATTTCATATATTTAAAACAACGCGTGCGAAGCCGCGGGTAATAGCTAGTAGTACATAAGACTATCTTCTATAATACTTATAATGACATAAATCTTACGTTTCTGTACTTTTGATGTCTTTGTGAAAAAAATCGTTGCGCCTCTTTTTATATCCTAGGATGCAAACGAACAGATGGGTCACCTGATGTTAAGTGATCACCACCGTCCATAGATATTTGCAACACCAGGGGAGTCGCAAGTGCGTTGCCAACCTGTGTTTGGGAGGATAGGTGGGTCTCTGGCTCTCTCACTGACCGAACGAAACGCAACAATGCAAGCACTGTTGCTTCACGTCGGTTTTCTGTGAGAGGGTCATGCTTCCCCGAACGAGCCGACCCATTCGTGCTGAAAACAATAATAGCTTCAGCTTGGCTCTACCATTACAAAAGTTGGAATAAGTAATATAATACTCGTAGATTTCAATCATTAGAAATGTCTACCTACCTGCGTTTGCTTGAATCACTGCTAAAGAACTGCTTTCACGATAAAACTATATAAAAAAATAGAGAAAATCATGAAGCATTTCCTTGAGTAATATTTAATCTTGCTTTAATTAGAATCAGTTCACTCTATTAATAGTTATTTTAATTTTAATAACAACGCGACTTAAGTACGAGAGAAAAGTAGATAAGTAAATGGACTTAATACATTCAAATGATTTAATTAATCACTGTTTTTTATATTATTGTCCACGCGGACGAAGTCGAGGGCACAGCTAGTATTTTATAATGACATTGTTTAAACTCGCGTAAAATATAACAATATGTGTCAGGTACGTAAGTTTAAAAAACGGACGCGATTTTTTTTTTGCAACTAATTTTTTAAGTAACTTATTACTGTTATTATCGAGTAGGTAATTATGTTACAAGTTACTTGTGCTTATTTCAATGAAGTGACATTATGGTGGCCGTCTTGTTACAACTTTTCAGGGAGTTTTCGTTATGCATGTGTGTTCTTGTGAACAAAGACCGAACTATATTACGTTAAACACCACCAATGTTTTAGAATTTAGAGCCATGATTATGGATAAAATATAACAAGCACTACATGGCATCCCAAGATCTCACCAAAAACTTTAGATTAGATTAGATTAGACTTTAGATTTATACGACGAAAAATATGGTGTAATTCTAAAAAATACATAAATGCAGATGTGAGTTTCTTAGATTCAACCGATCCATCCGTCTAAAGGTTATAAGGTAGATCAATATATCAAATATCAATGGATCAATGTCTGTAAATGACGTCCCTCTCTGTGCATCGACTAAAAACGAACTATCTATGCCATGTAAAATTATATAACATAAAGAGATAAAACAAATAGAGTTTCTTGCGGGTTCTTCTCGGTGACTGGGTTGTTTGTCCGAACCAGTGCAGTTCATAAGCGCCTTCTCAGGGCATAAATTGAATAAAGGATTTGATTTTGATTGATTATTATTAAATTTAAAAAGCAGTTTTCATTCAGGTACTGTCTCTCAGGTAAGCACTGTCCCCAGAGGTACATCAAATTTATGTCAGATAATAAGGCGAGCGAAGCCGCAGACAAAAACTAGTCATATATAAAGGTACAAATTCAGGTGAAGTTGCGAGCGTTCCCGTGTATAATATGAACAAAAATATGGCATGATTTTTTAATATAAATCTGAGAAATTAAGACGACCACGTCTTATTCTATTAGACGAATGCATTGCAGATGTCGAAAGAAGACTTATGTTTATTCAAATTACGGACCACACGCGAGTGGCGCCACATAAGTACGCCACAAATATTTGATATTGGCCAAACGGGCAAATGTTTGTACAAGAAGTTTCACATGATGTTCTGTTGTGTGGCGTAATATTGGAAATGGTGGTTCGATTCCCGATGGATGTGGAAATGTTTAAGCAAACAATTTGCCATAATATGTGATCTGATGAAAAAATATCGTAAAGGCAATGGATAATGTTCATTATGTTGGGGAGTAAGGGGTGTCGAGTAACATCTTAAGACTTGAGACACCCAAGCCAACCTCACCTGCACGTGGTGCACCCTGCTGATCAACGAACGACGCAATGGCGATAGCGGTGTGGTAGGGTTTTACAGCCCGACTGGGTCGCAACCACCATGTACATGGCAAAAAAGCCCGTCATAGTGACTCGCTTTTGCGCGTCGCGTTTCGGGCTCAGCCTGTGCATATCCAGTACCAAGTGACTTTCGTTATTATGGCCGGCATGACAGCGGCAACCAACGATGGATGATCTGTCTCTCGGTGGTCGCCACTGTTTTTGGATTGTACTATGCTTACCATCAGGTATAGTGAAGTCACTTTGTCGTGCTACAATAAAAAAAAATGTTAATAGGGCGATCGCCATCTAGTTACGTTATAGTAAAAATCAAATAAAAATAATTGATAATCGGAAACAGGTAAAGTGCGCAAGCTTTCTGTCTGCCACACTACCATCCTAGTGTGATGATAGGTGGATAAATATTAGTATTGAATTTGAGATGATTTTTGGATACCTTATTAGTATTTGACCATAATTTTTAAGTTAAATTACACTAAAAAACACGTTAAAACTATTTAATCAAAGATGTAGGTTACGGACTTCTTGATATTTCTCAGATTTGTTTTTGTTAGATACGTTCTTTTTAGTCATCATTTTAAAATCACTACTTCCATAGATCTACATTGGCGTCCCTATTAATCGTATATTACTCCTAATTAAGGAATACCGTCTTACGTATAATACTTATACTGTCAAACTGATGTTGTTTAACTTGTTACACCATCATACCAGAGAGAAAAGCGAAGTTGCGGCATAATTCAACGATTACTTATAACCATTGCGACACAGCGACCACCTACAGCATCAGGCGACAAGTACGAGGAATTGGGCTCTCGTCACCTCCGTGGGATCGGGGACATACCTCGTACATTGCATCAGATTTGAAGCCACTATTCGTTGGTGCGGTAGCATTCAGCGGTAGTCACATCTCTTAGGTTTATTTACGGTGCTATTAGTTCATACCTCGAACAATAGTTACATTTGAGTATTAGAATAAATATAAATAAATTGTATTCTTTGATTTTTTTTTTTTATAATATTAAAGGAGGCAAACGAACTGGTGGGTCACGTGATGTTAAGTGATCAGCACCGTCCATAGACACTAGCGACATCCGGGACGTCGCAAGTGCGTTGCCAGCCTGTATATGGGAGAATGGGGAGGGGAAGGAAAGGGAAAGCAGGATAGAGGAAGGGACGTGGGCCTCCGGCTCTCTCACTGACCAAACGAAACACAACAATGCAAGCACTGTTATTTCACGTCGGTTATCTGTGAGAGGGGTGGTACTACCCCGGAGGAGCCGACCCATTCATGCTGAAACCAAAAATAGCTTCAGCGGGGCTCTACCACCTACGTATATTAAAGCATTCCATATAAAAGTGCATTTTTTTCAATCTCGTGTATGCGCTCCATGTAAGTAACTGACCGACTCCAACAGCATGTTTTTTTAGAACTAACTACGCTACTGACCTGGGTCTTAACAGCTTCACCGGACTATGAATAACATCATGTTGATTATGTTTTATGTATAAATATATACAGTTGGCCGGTTAAAACCTGAAAAACTTTAGATAGCCTCTAGATTTAGCATGGTCACCATTTTATGGTCATTTTTAACATTAGATGATTGCAATTAAACTCTAGTAATTTATAACGTATAATCGTATATATTTACTTGTCTGTGTCTACTATACTAATATTTTTTATAGTGACACCATTTTCATATCCCTACGTAAACGTTGTGCCTGATAAGGCGCCTGAGGCGTGCCTAAGACAACCGCAGTTTCATGTTTTTACACGACTGTTTTAACAACGCGTATGTACATTAATTTGAGTCTCGTAATTACTTTGACTGTGATACGGGATTTATTTTGTGACGTTTTTTCTAATCGCTCAGGCGAGAACATAGTTATTATTTTGTCTTTCATATACAATCTAAAACTGTTAGAGATTTAAAAAGAAACATGGATATTGAAAACAGGATAAATTTTACTAAGTCAAATAAGAGTAATTAATGTAAATTAGAGACTTAAATAAGTTTACATTATTTTCTTGGAATTTTATTATACGACTAGCTTTTGCTAAGGTTAAATCTACAAGAAGATGAACGAAACCGCGAGCATGAGATAGTTTTATGTATTCATTATTAAAATACAGCAATCAATCGTTTGAAAGCATTAATGTGACATGACGGGTACATCCAAACAAGTTTTTAATGCGCCGGCGCATTACTCTGTCGTCGGATGAATTCAAAAAACGAACGTTCAAATTGAAATGTTTATCACAGGCGACAGATGACGCTACTGTACCGTCAAATACAAAAGGGCGTAACCGCAATACTTGCTTTATTGTTAGACAGATTCAGATTGTATTTTATATATATGTAAGGTACAATTTATTATAAATTAATTCATAATACAATAAAAACATGATAGTAGTGATGTGTGTTTTCATGTTATTCCATGTCATATATAATCAATTCAATTGAATTATACACGTAAAAATAAATAATTTCGTCAATGAATAAAATGTGTTTTTCTATTCCTTCGTTAAATATTAAAGAAAACGTCTGTCTGGTAATAACATGAGATCTACCAAACCGATTTACATTATTGTTTTCTTAAATCCTAGGTACATAACTCAGTCAGGTTGCGATGTATATTTTATTATATTCTATAGAACAAGTTTTTGTAATATTAGGGTTAGACCGACAAAATAATTTTGTTGTATAAAATTCTGTTTCAATGTTTTACCTAAATAATTGAATATTATACAATATACATAAAAAACATTTATTTACGATATAACTAAAAATCAATAATTTTATTTTTAATCTATACTAGCTTACAAGATGACACATAGATTAAAATAAATGAACCCAAGATATATTTTATCTATACATCCTGTGATAACCAAAATTTGGAAGGGAGCAAAAACTTTAAAAGACTAACAGCGCTGCGGAAGACTCGTTAAACTAAAGTTTGTTTTGTAAAGTACTCGACAGATGTCACTAATACGATATTATGCTACTTTTGCTATGATAAAAATATTTTACGGTTTATTAAAGTTATAATTGTTAGTTTGATCTCCTCTGGTAACTAGAATTATGCATTTTAATGTTGCATCATGATGTTACTTTAATTTGACCATTTCTAAAACAACTTATGTCAGCCCTGTGCAATCCGATGGCGTAATAAAGCCGCTGGATCATTTTTATTGGCTATTAACATAAAGTTTGCATTCCAGTGTATACGAACAATCTTCGATGTAACTCGTTGTGTTATTTTCTATAAGTCAGCACAATTTAGCGGTTAGTTTTAGCAGTTAGTTAGTTAGTTAGTAGTTGATGTTAATTACCATGAATTTAAGCTTAAGTAAGAAGCACACCTATTTTAATAATGCAGCTAGTTGATATGCAATTGTAACGTATTCTGCTGTAATTATGACTGTCATTTAATAAATTCCAAGGCAGATTGTGACATCTGAGACTATTACTGAATTATATTTACTAATTTCGGTTTGTGGCAGTTTTTCTTAACTTGTACTTTTTCATTATAAACTTAATTTTTGATTTGTGCTTCAGATCTTGTGTGTCATAACTAACGACGGAGTTTTTTGTCAATTTACTGTAAGCTTAGTTACGTTTATTTATTTGTTTTATTTTAAGTTTTGGCTGGGGAAAAACTTTAACATAACGGTTTCTGCCGCACAACACCGGTGCTGGTGTGCTGCGTTTTAACTTGAAGAGTTCTGTTAGCAACATATAATGTTCTCAGAAGTTCTCAGAAGTATCCTTTCGAGGTTGGTTATCGTACGGTGCAGTGATCATTTAACTATGAACGTGTGCCTGTTTGCTACATCATATCATAAAAATATTGTATAACTTGTGTGCGCATGACAAATAAGCGTCTTTTGTTTATTTCTTTCAAATATTTTTTCGGCTTATTAAATAGTCTATCCGTAATCTGGTATCGAGGTAAATTTATAAATAGATAAAAAATGTAGGCACCTTATTGTTAACAAACTTATAAGAGACTAAACTGACTTACAGAGCATGATAATAAAATACGTGATAGAGCCTGTGTTTATTTTGACTCCATATATGGTATTTGTAGTTATAAGAGATATTCCAATTATATTAATGACATATTTGATTTATATAATACTAGCAGGCCCGGTGAACGCTGTCTCCCTCTGATAATAAAAAAATATGTTGATAAATTATATACCTAAACTAGGTTCTGCCCGCGACTTCGTTGGCGTGGAATAGATACTTTGGGCTATCGCTAACACGCAGCGGAAGCTCTCAAGAGGAAAAAAACGATTTTTAAACATTCTTCATTGGTGCTCCACTCCTGTTGATCTTAGCGTGATGATATATAGCCTATTACCATCCTCGATAAGTGAGCTATATAATATAATAATTTTTCAAATCGTACCAGTAGTTTCTGAGATTACTCACTACTTCACAATGTCACAAACTCACAAACTTTACCTCTTTATAATATTACTATATATTATATGTAATTAATTATTTTGCTACTGGTCAAAACCGCATAAAAATATGTTCAGTAGTTCTTGAGTGTATCGCGATCAGATGTGACGGAGGACTTTTATTTTATACTATGTAATGATGATGGTGCCCTCTTCGCCGTTTCAAACTCGCACCTCCCATCGCCGGCTGGCTGCTCACCAGCACACTTTAAAAGCTAGCAAAATGGAGGCAATCATGTGGTTCTCTCGAAATTTCATTATGTATACGCTGGTGTTGTGGAATGGGTTATTCAGTACAGTTTTTCCTCAGAACTATAACATTAGGCTCTTCAAGAAGGGACCGAAAGACGCTTTTCAATATCGACAACACAACGGTGATGCGACGGTAACTATTTATCATCAGGCGGAATATCCTGTTTTCTTCCTTTTGGCATAAAAAAACGTTTCAGCCAGTTTGGAAAATGCTATATTCTCGAGACACCAAGAGCTACAAAATTGTATAACGGTTTCGAAATCAAAATAATTTGTTTTCGAAGCGATATAGCTTACTGCGCACTGGAAGTTGGCCTATACATTCGTAGGATTAGTCGGTGTTTATCGCATAAAGTCAGTTCGGGCGCAGTTACCACGTGAATGCTATTTGGTAACGAAGTTAATGGTATCCGGACACGAAAGGATGGACTAGGATTAAAGGCCATGCACCTAGTTAGAAGTTGTGATTACCACTAGTTAACGCCCTGTTAGCGTATATTGCGTAGCCAATCCTATTTGTATAACTAGCTGTATCCTGTGCTTTCAGTAACCTAACAGGTGTACTCAAACTGTCGATCGTGAGTGCTTTTTGAGTCGATCTCGAGAAAAGTAAAATAGGAACTTAAAAAAAAGTAAAGAATAAACAACTAAAATTGATATCAACCATAATTAGGTCAGAATAAACCCCTCATCACTTTGTTTTGTAGTTTTTAACGGGAGTTATTTACACTTACTTAGACGATAATCGTGCACTCACACATGCAGCATTTTAGAGTTGAGTGATCGTAGTCTAATATCACTCTGGTGGATCATTAGCATTTCATATTTGAGTACCCCTGCCCATAGGATAGCGCGTGTTGCATTCAATACGTATTTAACTTTTTTGTAATAACACGATTTATGTTTGTTTTTAAACATTATTTATTGGTGCTACACTCCTGTTGATCTTAGCGTGATGATAGCTTAGAACCATCCTCGATAAATGAGCTATATAATATTGAAAGAATTTTTCAAATCGGACTAGTAGTTCCTGAGATTACCCACTACAATTTCACAATGTCACAAACTCAGAAACTTTACCTCTTTATAATATTAGTATAGATATAGATTATTGAATGTATACTCTAACTAGCTGTTATCCGCGGCTTTGCACGCGTTTTTTATACATTAAATAAATTTAAAATTGTGATCACACATCTAGTGTAAATTACAATAATACTCTTTCAAAAATATTTGTAAGTATCACACGCACATCATCTACTGTAACAGGTAACGTGTACATCATATATGTGAATACTAATAGTGTATCGAATGGGATGGGATTTATCAACAGCCACATAACTGGAACTTTAAACTACTATATACCACACTCAGTGCTTACTTATACTATATAAGAAAGTTATGAAAACATTAAGTTAAACATTATCAAACAATATATGTTAAATCTTTTATTATATAGATATAATATGTCCATAGTGTCGATATAATTAAGTTATTATTATACCTTGCTATAATTTAAATCGCATATAAACATACGACTTTCAATTATATTTATTCTTGGAGTCCAGTACAGCGCACGTTACACGCGCATGTTTACAGTGAACAACATATTTTTGATTAATTTCACACAGACGAATGTACGGATACTAGTACACTACATAGTGTAAAACAAAGTCCTGTTCCACGTCTGACTATGGCTGATCGCGATACGATCAAGAACTATAGAACGCCTTTTCATGTCGTTTTCACTAATATATAAAATTATTCTTGGGCAAGGTTTACGTATAGTTTGTCTTATTATCAGGGCGAGCAACGTCTGCTGAACCCGCTAGCTTAAAATAAAACAGCTAATTAGTTACTTATTTGCCCGTAAAATTGCCGTTCAAATATTACTTGTAGTCCGGTGAAGCTGTTAAGACCTTGCTAGATCAATAGCGTAGTCATTTTTTAGAAAAAAAAAACTGTTCTAATAAGTCCAGCCGTTTCGGAAATTACCCAAAACAAATAAAAAAGCAGACATTCGACAGAATTAAAAAAAAATTGTTGATATTTGTAGCATCACAGATATATTTATTCACCAAAAAGTATTTATTTTAATATTACATACACACACTTTATTTTTATAATACGTAATATATCACAAATTAAAAATTGGGAATAAAACTAACGTAGAATAAACTTTTTGAGGATATTATGTTAAATTGGTGACGTTTTATGTAATATGGTTCATTTATTGTGAATAAGTGAAATGAATGAAAAATAATACCACGAAGCATGAATTCTGTGGTCTTGAAAATTAAGAAGACAAAATTTATGAAATATTATATAGAGCATTTGGCGCTTATACCTTTACATTAACTTGGACATAGAAGAAAACAACCTATATTGACAACTTCAGAATTGGCAGTATGGGTTAATTCCTTCGACTGTCTTATTGGACGAATATTATTACTATTAAAGTTTTTGAATAGCAACACAAAATAAATTTTAGAAATGTTTGCGATATAAATGTAACACGTATAATTAAAAATTGTAGACAAAACTAACGTAGAATAAACTTTTTGAGTAAGAACACAAAATAAACCATGAAAACATTTGCGATAGAATGTTATCGCGTTACCATGGCAACGCATATAATACTAACATTAAGGGCGCGTTCCGGGAGACGCTCACAACACTCACAACGCCCTTTTCGCCGTTCCACTAGACAACCGTGAGCGTTGCGGTCGTGGCGAAAACGTCATTGATGACGTCATAACATACGCTCACGCGAAGCTCACGACGCCCCATGTCTGGACGTGGGTCGACGTGAGCGTTGTCAAAATTGGCAGGATTCTCAATAAAGATGGCGACCGTGAAAATGTCATTACTTGATACGGTATAGGATATTTATATTAAAATAACATATTGTATTGAAATACGTAAATGAAATACGTTAATAAAGTTTTGATAATTTTACGTCTTTTGAAAAATGTTGTGAATTCTAAAATTCAATTTCAAAATTAATTTATGATTATTTCATGGTAATTTAATATTTTTCATTTAACCAATAAGGTCATTTTTTATGTTTTTATGATAATTAAAATAAAAAAATTGAATTATACATTGTTTCTTTAATATACATAAATGAATTTCATAATTATATGAATTTATTGATAAGACTTACAAAGTGTAACTTAACCTCTCAAAGTTTTTGTTCTATTTTTTCTAGATCGCCATTTTTATTATTTATCTGAACGCTCACAACGCCCACAAATGCGTTCCACTAGCTCTTACGATCACAACGCTCGCGAGCTAGTGGAACGGGAAAACTCGCGGTCGTGAGCGTGAGCGTTGTGAGCTACTACCGGAACGCAGTCTAACTGAACCAAGGATAAATGCCTGTCTTTTGTTTTATGGGAGCAAATAAATTAATAAACAAACAAATTTAGAAAACATGGCAAATGGCTCATAGAATTTGAAAAATATATAGCCTATAACCATCTACGATTAATTTCGCGTCGAATGGTTGTGGTTTCATATTGATCGGTTCAGTAGTTTTCGAGTTTACCTCGGACAAAGAAAACAAACTTTGCTTACATATATATAGATGTATCTTATTTAATTAATATTAGATTGATAATATATTAATATGTGCAGTTACTTAAATAAAAATATATATTAAAATAAATTCCCGAATGTATGTAAATTCATTATTTCAGAACTACGTAATCTGTTTGACTAATAATTTTTTTATTTGTTTATAATTATCACTACAAGGTATGTGTCAAAGAGAATGTTTGTAAAATCGTACGGTATAATAATAACTTGGGTTTAAAATCTCCATATAAATAATCAATTAGTGAGGCAGAACGACTGACGTTTAGTTGTTCAGTTCACTCGTATAAAGTCTGGACTCCCGGCTAGTTAATAATGAAAATAGTGAGCATAATAATTAATCATCATTATAATAAGTTCGACTGCAACTGGGAATATAATTTCGCCTGGCAAGCGCATTAACACATGGGCAGTGATCAAACGGGCGTTAAATTTGTTAAATGACGTCGCCCAAAACTTAGTTTACAATTTTAGTTGCCAATTTGTTTCACTAGATGCGTCCAACTATTCTGAAACTGTATACACTTATAACTTAGACGTATATTGAAATTTATGTTACGATAATACTAGCCCATTTTTTTTGATATAAAACGTTTATAGTGGCGGGTAAACCTGATTTTTGGCGTAGCGACAACGCGACGATGTCATGCGCAAGCGATTGTGCCGCAATGAGCTCGCATATCTATAGTGTAATTTGAGATTCGTTCGATTCGAACAATTTCGATGCTTCACATCTGCCAGGCGTCCCGTGACGGCTTAATTTTATTTTTTTATGAAAATAATTCTTTATAAATAAATTGAGGTTATATAGTATCATTGAAACAGTCTAGAAAACTCGTCTACGTGTGGATGAAAGTCTCATTAAAATTCATACAGCGATTTCGGAAAGTAGCTTGAACATACAATATACACTATTTTGTTGTTTCTTGTGTATTTATTTTATTATTTAATCTGCTGTATTTATTCTGAAACTATTAGAATGTATCTATTTTTTTTTCTACAACCTTTGAGCTAGTGGTCGGAGTATAATTTGGACATCACTACATATTCTAAAAGAAAGTCCTCAGTCACATCTGTGTTTATCTGTTCACGATAAAGTCATAATCTACTGAACGGATTTCCATGTGGTTTTCAGTAGTAGATAAGCATTCATATGGAATGTTTAGTTGCCAAGGTTTTTTATTATCAGAGTGGGACAAGGTCTGCCCGGCTAGATTTGGATAAATACGAAATTTAGTGTCGATCCGCGACAGCAAGAGAATCCAGTTCAAAGACAAACCGTATTTTAGTGTATTCAGTAATTTTTTTTTTTTGTAAATAGTACACAATATTAGCAACTGTGTTAGCTGTAATATCGATATATAGATGCTAGAGTATTTGTTCTATCATTATTTGGTGAGTTTATACTGTGGGCAACTGAAGTGACAGCTTCTTTAGGCACGTTGATCGGTGGTTTTTTGGCAGGACATAAAGTTATGATTTAGCGTCATGACATGCTATTCAATGTTACCGACCGTATTGCGCTTGCACTGCGTGCATCAGATTAGCGACGTGTAGTATTGCTGCCTATGTACATCTAATATTGAAATATTAAGATCATGCAACCATTCACATGTTTTATAAATTAATAAACTGTATAAAAAAGTATGTAAATATTATTTGGAGTCCTAATAGATTAGAATGAGAGACTAATGATAATAATTTCAGTCTACAAATTCAAAAAAAAATAATTCACACTATAGTTAAACATTCAATATTGGACACATTTTAAATTGTTTTGAGTTTTCACTTCCATCGGCAGCAATAACGACTTTTTGAAGTTATACGTCTTTTGGCGCGTTATGGAAACACTATGAGAGTAAATTTTTATGGTTAGCGCGCACACTGTGACAAAAAACCGACACCCTGAAGTTATTACGATGCACGCACAGACGGTCACAAAAAACCGACACTCTGAAGTTAGCTATGGTTAACATTTTGTTCCTTTGTATTTCATAGTATTAAAACTTTCAATGTATTAAATACCTTTTTTCTATTGTTATTTTCGTTTTTTCTACAAACGTAGAATAAGGCGAAAGATAAAATTAAAATAAATATATATACCTTGTTTCGCCAAAGGAGTATAACTTCTAACGCGTGTACATAAGTACACACACGCTTTTTTTAATGAGCACATAACAGTACAACAATTATCATGGTCAAAATGTAAAATACTAGCAGCCTTTGCGCTTCCAGACATACAATTATATCCTGATCCCGGTATTATCTACTTAAGATTATTACTCAGAAGTTGGTTTCTTCCTAGTCTATTTGAGGTCGTGTTTATGGGCCATTAGTGAGGGAAAACTAACATTTATAGTAATGAAAACGCAGCGACCCCGCCTCTGGTTGCCATGGGATAAGCTTCGGGGAGTTACTGGATCATGGAGTTCGGTTGAAGTTTTTAATTGCAATAATTTTGGATTCTTGAGAAAAGGTAACAAGAATAACTAGTTACTAAAATAATATACATGGTCGGGAGACTTAATTTAGACTCTGAAAAGGTAACCATAAAATTTAGAAGTCCTATTTTTTTGTTGCAATATAAACTCCTCTTTCATCAGCTTCATACCGTTATCCCACCTAAGCGTGATAGTATATTTCAGAAATTAAATTTGTAAACTTAAATGTAAATGCGAGGTGGTAAGACATAGTAATTGTATAAAATATAGTAGAAATTATTATCTATACAAGAACGTATCATATTTTACAGTAATATCTACACTTGCGGAAGAGAGAGACCGTCACGATTAACTAGTGAAAGATTATATTGTAAATTTCAACATGGTCGTTGTCATTTTTGAATTGCTTTTAATATTACGTTCAGTGAAGTCACTCTATCATGCTATAATAAAAAAAAAGCAGTAGCCAATAATAGCATTCAACTATCCCATTAAATTGAATACAATTCACTGGCAAAAGATTTGTAAAATAACTCTTTCGAATTCGTTCAAAAACCAAACATTAAATTAACAGAATCTAAATCCAGATCTGTGAGACTGCATCCCCTGCTCCAACCCTATACACTTACAGTGAATTTAAGCTGGATTACTGCAGATAAGACTGTATAAGTAAGCATTGGTGCAACTATTTTATATAAATTTAGTATGAGGGCATTGCGGTACTCGTAAACTCCGAATACTGAAATGAATGATAGCTCCGAGTCTTGGTCCTGGTGCGATAAGAGGTTCGCAAGCCGCCAAGGATTACATGGATTCAAATCCTGAAGTATGCAATATCTTTCAATAAAAAGAAACTTAAAAAAACTATAGCAAGGACACAGGACATTTTGTCATATTCATCTGAATACCTACCTGTATTATCTATACTATAATAAAACTGTAACAAGTCGAAATCTGTACATTAAATATTTTTTGAAAATTTTAATCAGGATAGGCTATGTTATCGATATAGAAGCCAAAAATAATCTTTTTACAATTTTTGTCTGTCTGTCTGTCTGTCTGTCTTTCTGTCTGTCTGTCTGTCTGTCTGTCTGTCTGTCTGTCCCTATGCACACGCATCACTCTGAAACTACTGAACCAATCTTGACGAAACTTGACATAGTGATAGCTAATATTACGAGATTACATCAAATATACTTTTTGTCTCATAAAACGCCAAGGGTTCTCCAGGATAAAGGATTAAAGTCTAGAATATAAACCCGAATTACTCTGAAAGTACTGAACCAATTTTAACGAAATTTGACACAGTGATAACTAATATTAGAAGACTACATCCAGGATACTCTTTGTCCCATAAAACGCAAGGAGTTCTCCAGAATAACGGACGAAAGAAAAAAAATTGTAGTTCATGAGATTCTTAATGGATTTTGGTAATTTTCCTTAGTGCTATTTACAGCAGACAGATTAGTTAAAAATTCAAGTTATATAGGCTACATAAAAAAAAAACAAATAACCAAAAAAAACGACGGGGTTCGAACCGTCTCCCCGTCGATCATGAAAGTAGTATAGAGCCGCCAACTTTACCTCTAGGCTACGCTTACATAATAATTTTATTCAAAAATTTCAACTGCTTCGAAAACGTCCACAAAATTATTAATAACTAATCTATACTATTAAAACTGTAACAAATCGAAATCTGTACATTCAATATTTTTTGGAAATTTTAATGAAGGTAGACTATGTTATCCATATAGAAGCCAAAATTAACACAGTGACAACTGATATTACAAGGCTACATCCAGGATACTTTTTGTCCCATAAAACGCAAGGGTTTTAAATTTAGAATAGCTGGTTAATACTGTGAGAATTGGTCGATGATAACTGAAGTAGGTTATAAAAGTATTAGATATAGCATTATCAAGATATATGTCATAGTGTGATTTTACTTTCTTTGTAGAAGGGTGCATACTTTCAGTTCCGAAATTATCGCTGTCCGGCATATTTTAAATTAAAACACTGGTTACATTCACAACTGCGAAGGGTGTTTCATAATTTATAAATAGCGTTAAAAATGCGTAGTTTAATCCGTGACAGTCAATTGTCTAATTAAATAGTAACAAAGAAATCAGTGAAAGGTGCAAGCGCGGTGTGTTTGGCGGTATGTCAAAGGGCGCCCTTTGTGCATGCCGTGTAATACTGGTACGACGAGTGTTCGACAAAGCAATTTGAATGTTATGTTTATACGGATAGAGTTGCAGATGTTTTTGAGTACTTCGACAATAGTGCAAAGTTCGTATTATAACCTGTAGCTTCGGAAATGTAACGTCACAAAAAACCATAATCTTCATCATCATCATCACTGGCAGTTCTTCTCGACCTAATGCAGAAAATAAGCCTCCTCTCTTTTAAAAATAAAAACATGTAATTGAAATCTATCGAGTAATTTTTGGATGTACGTAGGTCAGACTTTGGCCAGTGTATATGTATATTAGTAAGATTAAAAAAAACCAATTCCGTAATATTATAAAAATATTATATTACACCTAATTTAAAAATATAAAAAATACATATACCTATACATTAAAAAAATTACTGAAGATTAATTTGACCCGTAAAAAGCTAACATCACGCAATATCTCCAGGCGGTCACCCATCCAAGCACTGACCATTTTTTTTTTTTTTTACGTGGGGAAATCCCTTATGGATACCCACCCTCCCGGGGGAGAGAGTGGGATATGTCCGACTCGCACGGACTAAAACCCCACGGTGTACCGACAGACCGTGATGTTGGGGCGGCAAGGGATCGTTCTATGCTATTCCCCTTGAATAGCCGCCCCAACGGTCCACCCGGCGGAAGGTTGCCGCCGGGCTCCTACCTATAGAGAGGCAGCTGGGCACACGCTAGCTGCTCCCCCTCGTCCGCCGGATCTGTGCAATGAGGGGATGAGCCCCCCGACTGCATCCCCTCAGATCCGGCTACGGTGGCAGGAGGAGTTGGGCAAAGCGCCGCCTCCTCCTGCCAGTCCTCCTATGGTGAAGACGGTTACTGAGGGGGTCCGCCTCGAGATGACTTCCTCGCAAAAGGAGGCCACTGCTCGCCACGCCTGTTCGCTACCGAGCATGGACGAGACCACGCTCGGCAGCGATAAATCCTCTCCTACCACCGCCACCAGAGTGCGGCGCTCCACCTTCCACGCAGCACACTCAGAGAGAGTGTGCTGTGCGGTATCTTCCTCAGCGCCGCACTCATGGCAGGCAGCGGTCAGCTCCCTGCGAGCGATCCGGTGCAGGTACCACCCGAAACAACCATGTCCGGTCAGCACCTGCACCAGCCTGAACGACAAGGAGCCCCATCTCCTCCCAATCCACTCCCGCAGGACCGGGCGGACGGCGTCGACGGTGTGCCTCCCGAAGCGCGCGTCCGCCAGGTCCTGCATCCACCTCCCTACAGCCTATTCTCGCATCTCCCGCCTTTTAGCTTCTATCTCCCTGGGAGCCGGAGGATCCAAGCACTGACCACGCCCGACATTGCTTAACTTTGGTGAGATCGGACATGAACCGGTCGACGTTGACGACAAAGCATTTCTATCTACGCGTCTTTCTGCCATAATTGTGACGTTACATAATATTAAATAGAAACAATTTGAATCTTACAATCATACAAGTAGGGTTGTAAAGGTTTTTGAGTATAGACTTTACTTTTAGGTATAGACATATGTATGCTGCCGCGAGGTTTTTTTATAGATAATAATATGTTCTTTAATATTGTAGAACATATTTTTGTTCTATCATTCATAGTTATCGGGGCGCATGCGATGAAATACATTTTATGCCAAATTTTTTTCATACCTCTGATTACATTATTGCAATTGTAGTAGAAATCCCAATTTTTTTCTAAAAAATAAATATAGCCTATATTACTAAGGGTTTTTTTCGAAATGTCTACGCTATTGACCCAGCAAGGCCTTAACAGCTTCACCGGACTACTAAGGCGAGCGCTTAAGGCACTCATCCGATTTTATTTTGGCAACCAGCTCAAGGGTGCACGGCACACCTCGGCTTGGCTGTTGCCTGTTGCATACAAAATCGCAACCTATCTTAGCCAACCTAGCTAACTATTTATATATGTACGAGTTGTTGAAACGTATATGTGTACCAAGCATACACGCCTCAACAACTCCTCCATATATTTATTATCGGAAAATTGATAGTTTTTCAGTTCGATAAGGGGAATAAGTAAACCCTTCCACTTTCATGTGTAAGCGTGTAGGCGTGCACGTGTGTGGGGGTGATCGTGTAGTGTTGTAGCAGTGATGTATATTTGTGTGTCACCGTATCGCGCAAGCAACGCACTCAAGTGCTCCCTACCGAGGGATCGAACCTAATGGGAGGTCTAATCCGGTATGTTACTAAGGGATAATGTAGCATTCTAATGGTAAACGAATTATCGAAATCCGTCCAGTAGTTTGAGTTTATTCGTAACTAACATACAAAAATACTACGATTCCTCTTTATTATAATAGTTTAGAAAAATAATTTGAATCTTATGCTTTACTGATAGGGTCGTTAATAGTGCGAAGTTTGTGTGTAATCACCACGAACGTCGCCATGGCCGATTTAAGTTTAGGGTGCGCCTATAGATGTTTTACATCAAAAATCACATGTAATCTGGGTATATTTGAGTGAGACCGGGGATAGTTAGGATTCACAATTGGAAACGGTAGTTGTGGCTGCAATCGGGTATCAGTTTTATTCAATTTTATCGCTTTTAAAAATACAATTGAAACCAGTGATAACCAATTTGGTGCAGACGAAGTTGCACGGGTCAGCTAGTATTATATAAATGTAACTAACAATTGGACTTGAAAATTAGCTCTCCATTTTAGATTATGCTATGGTGGTCGAATAGTTTCACCACTAAAATTATTGATTCAACGTGTACTAACATTTTTTTCTGAATTCGTACATTTACTAATGACAATTGGCAATACTACTGGTTAATGGTGAAGAGAAACATGATGAAACACAAACTTGAGAAATATTTTTGAGTTTTCCTCGTATGTGGGAGAAATATAGAGTAGTGAATTATTCGTTATTTGAAATCACCAATGTTATGCGTTAGCATGATGACTGTAGCTATATAGCTTCCCTTGGGATGAGGCTTTTAATTGTGGGATTCTTGGAAGACGGCATTATTATTTTTTTTTTTTTGTGTCTTCGCCGAGATAATCACTTTATATCAATCAAGAATCTCATCAAATCCTATCAATTGATTGACAAAAGTATACTTCAAATATATCAACCAACTACCCTACATCGACCGGGAAAACTTATTTCGGATGGCATATATCAGACCAACGCCCGTAGCCAGTATTGACAGACAGCTCACTTGCACTTACAGCAACCCGATGGATGTAGCCTATGCACTGAGTCAAGTATACGACTGTATATATTCACCGAAATCGATAATAAGATCTCTGAGCGTCAGGGGCTATCAGGGCGAACAAATACCCTCACACACTCCCGATACTCTCTTCCTGGTATACACACAGGAGGAGAAAAAAACCCTGAATCTCAGGGACTGACCTTCAAATCGGTGGTGATCCTGCAAACAAAGACCAGAAGGGTACAAATCCACGATGGCGTTTCACATGCTATAGTGGCAATATCTAGACACACCGACACCTGTGTCTACTATACCGACGTGACTGACGACGCGATAAGTAGGTTCATTCATCGGGCCGTGGACGCTCCGGCACGGGATATTGTGGATTACAACCTAAAAATGGCCATAAAGAATGGAAATGCAAGCGCTATAAAAACAATAACGCCATTAAACCAAAAATAGTTAATAATAATTGAACAGTTAATATTTAATAAATCAATAATAAAAAAAATATAGATGCTCACGGATACGATTATTACGTATACAAAATACTACGTGTAAGCAAAAAAAAGGTACGGACTAAGAGTCTGCAGAATAGAATAAGAATAATAATAAAAAAAAGTATACTTGACCTTATTTTGAAAAGCTCAAAATGTCAGATCATATTTTTATATATCTAGCAATTTTTTTAATTAAAGCTTTACATTACATAATTTGTTATTGTTCAAGTTTTTCAAATTTTGTAATAAGAACAGCATTTTTGAAGTGAAACTTTTTTAGAATCGTTGTGATTACAAACCGGATGCAACGAAAAAACGACATGTAAGAGACACAAAAACATTTGCAACCCTATTTGTATAATAATAAGATTCAAATTGTTTCAGTTTAATATTCTGTGACGTCACACATATACGTGAGAGACGCATAGATAGAAATGTTTTGTCGTCAATGCCCACCGGTTCTCGTCCGATCACCGAAGTTAAGCAACATCGGGCTCGGTCAGTACTTGGATGGGTGACCGCCCTGGGATTGTTTTTTCGCAAATAACAATTAAATGAGAGAGACTCGTAGATAGAAATGTTTTGTCGTCAATGTCCACATCCATATTCGTTTGTATAGAGTTTAAACCTTTATGGTTTCGAACAGACCAGAGGTTAAGGTCACGTTTTTTTTTTTTCGAAATGTCTACGCTATTGACTCAGCAAGGTCTTAACAGCTTCACCGGACCACTAAGGCGAGCGCTTAAGGCACTCAGCCGATTTCATTATGGCAACCAGCTCAAGGGTGCATGGCACACCTCGGCTTGGCTGTTGCCTGTTGCATGCAAAATCGCGACCTAATTCATATGTGTATGAGTTGTTGAAACGTATATGTGTACCAAGCATACACGCCTCAACAACTCCTCCATATATTTATTATCGGAAAATTGAGAGCTTTTCAGTTCGATAAGGGAAAAAAGTAAACCATTCCACTTTCATGTGTAAGCGTGTGGCGTGCACGTATGTGGGGGTGATCATGTAGTGTTGTAGCAGTGATGTATATTTGTGTGTCACCGTATCGCGCAAGCAACGCACTCAAGGGCTCCCTACCGAGGGATCGAACCTAGGCTTGAGCCGCTGCTGTGGGAGGCCTAATCGGGTAGATTAAGGTCACGTTTTCTTATGAACTGAGATAGTTTCTTAATGTACCATGAAATCCAAGTGAAATTAAATCAAATAAGTCCTATGGTAGTATATGAAAGCTTTGTTTATGTCCAGAAATTTATTACTTGTATTTTCAGCTTGTTATTTTTAATTCAAAAGTACTATACAAGTAATGTTCTCGGCTTTTTCGATAGAAAAGTTTGAATATCTGATGAATAAGTTGAAAACGATTTTAATTAAAATTATTTCCATCGCCTTGTGATGAAATGTGTAAAGCACGATATGACAGAATAAACTTAATCAAGAAATTAAATTCAAAGAAGCTATATTTCGTCTTGCTCCATAATATCTTAGTAAATCATTGTTAATAATAATATAAAGTTTTAATATCTATAGGCTATTATAGGGTGGACCATTATGTGAACGACTGTGACGTCTGGAAATGACGATCCTCTCTGTGCATCTATTAAAAACGTTGTAACTAATTAGTTACATTATATATTATACATTATATATTATACATTATATATTATAGTTATGTTTTGTAAAAATTTATAACATGAACAGATTAACCAGATCTAGGGGTGTAAGGGGTGTCGAGTGACATCTTAAGACTTGAGACACCCAAGCCAACCTCACCTGCACGTGGTGCACCCTGCTGAATAACGAACGAGGCAATGGCGAAAGCGGGGTGGTAGAGTTTTACAGCCCGACTGGGTCGCAACCACCATGCATATGGCGAAAAAGCCCGTCATAGTGACTCGCTTCTGCGCGTCGCGTTTCGGGATCAGCCTGTGCATATCCAGTACCGGGACTTTCGTCATTATAGCCGGCATAACAGCGGCGACCGGCGATGGATAATCTGTCTTGTGGTTGCCGATGTTTTTGAATTATACTATGCTTAACATCAGGCATAGTGCAGTCACTATGTCGTGCTTCGATAAAAAAAAAAAGATCGAGTTTCTTGCCGGTTCTTCTCGATGACTGGGTTGTTTTCCGAATCGGTGGTAGCATCGACTTTCATAAGCGCCTTCTCAGGGCCTAAATTGAATAAAGGATATTTTGATTTTGATTTAAAACGGAGTACACTTCACTCATTTAAAATAAATAACGAACGCTCCGAGTTTTCGATTATAATTCTTAAGCCCTCGGCATAAAGATCATTTTCATTTTTATACTCAATAATTGTTATGCTTTATGCCAACTGGATAATAATGTTGATTTTATTAAGGAATGGAATGTATTTGGTAATAATCGGTAATTGCCATATATTTGAAATACGTAAGAGCAAATTACCCGGCACCAAAATAACTAACTACAATTTATAATAGCTATTTTGATAACTAACAAAAGAATGTAATGAATCGTTATTACCATTTTAGTGTCGAAGCTGAATTAATATAAAGTGTGCAAAATTGCTAAGCCGCAGTAGGAGATAAAATACAGACTACAAATCCAAGAGTTAATTACGGAAGAGTTCTAGGAAATAGTTCGCGATGTTAAAACTACTCGTAATTTGATTCACGTAACTAAATTAACTTTAGTGGCTTCGTTTATTAATTTCATTACGCTGTCTGCAGCCAGTTTGTTGAAGAATTTAATTCTTAATAAAATAATAGTAGTTCTATTATCGCTTTTTACTTTTAGAAAAGGATATGGAAATTTTGATGGATTGGGACCAACTTGTACCTGCATTAATTCCTTTTTAATAAAATGCTTAGGCATCGCATCCTGTATTATGTATCCAATAGCATGGATTGTAGATCTGTAATTATGTAATTTTACAAAAATAAATACACTGCATCTAATGTGAATATTATAAAAATGTAGGTGTACTGGCGATCTCGCAAGCATTTCATTGAAATAATATGTGCTTTCCTTGTAAAAGATTTCTTAAAGGCTAACAAATTTAAGAAGTGAAATTCCTTTATGCCCGTTGTGCGGTATTTTTGTCAGGAGGTAGTTATAATTTCGCGTCATAACATACTAGTAAAGCGTGACCGAGACTCTTGCGCGGTTTGCGTCAGACTAACTACGCATAGTATAGCGACCTGTGTACGTCTAATATTGATGTTTTGTATTGAGATTGTGCAGCCCATTATATATTTATTTGATCAATTAATAAACTGAATAAAAATGTAAATGTTTATTTATTGGAGTCCCAATAGATGTGTAAAACAAAATAATGTTATTAATTTCAATATACAAATTATGAAATCTAAATAATTCATTTAAAATGTCATAGGAGAAAACAGTTATATCATTGTTTTAAGTTTTCTCTTATGTCGGCACTTCTTACGACTGCCTCGACTTTTTTCTATATTCATTCATAATTAGAGTCCTTTATTGGATATGTCAGTTTATTTATGTATCTACCATTAAGTGAATCAATATAATATATTATTTAAAAAAATATAATACCCTAAAGAATAACAGAGTTATTTAACGTGAGTCGGAGGGGGACTCGAAAATTATAAAGTCGAAAAGTTCCCGGGTCCAAGTTTAGCGAGTGCGCGCCGCACCGTAGCGACAGATGGCGCTTCCAGAATTAAAACAATCCACGGCGAAGAAGCAAGCAAGACAAACATTGAGTTTCCTAGCTGTTGACATTATTAAGTTTCGAGTTTTGTATAAAACGGCTGCTCGAAATTTTGGCCGTGTTTGATTCCGGGACCGATAGTTGACGGTCACAGTTGTTTTGTATTTGTACAGCTAATTTGAATTTTAGGCTTGATTTTCGTTAAATTAAAATATAAATGATCTGCCGACTTCATTAGTTAGTATTGGTCAAAATTTTACCACCGAACACTTTTCAAATTATTGTATTTTTGGCAATCAATGTTCTAGATTATTACTGCCATTTTCGAATATTACAAGTACCTTGTGATAATCTCCTTGTTCTAACAGAATGGGAACGTTTCTGTTAGAACTTTCCAGGTAATTTTTGTGGCATCTCACAATTTATGCTCCGTGGTGTTATTTCCCATCCATTTCCCTTGTACACAATAAACGAACTATATAGTTCGTATATAAAACACCACCAATATTAAAAACTATAGAGTCAAATAACACAAGATTATTAATAAAATATAAAATTCTCTACATGACAGATTAAGATTCGAACAAAAAAAAAACTGCAAGTACTTACAAATTTGTTACAAAAACTGCACTAAAGAGCCCGCTCCCCTGTAGATTATGGTCTTAGGTTACATTGTATCATCACAAGAGATCTATAATTTTCATTCAACTCTATCACACTATCGACAGCTATATTTACACTGTAGTTTCGAAACATGATAAAGCAAAACTGAGTCACTGTGGCGAGATAATCATTATATATGATATATCTGATTTGAGAGATTAGCGGTTAATCCCTGAACGCGAAACACTTAAGAATGCCACTATAGTCGTTTTTACATCTCGTGGTAAGGCTCTGCATCCGGTCCTAATGTATAAATTATAAAAAAAAAATCTGTTATAACCAAGGAAACAAGAAGCAATTATAAGACAACGTGGCAAATACCACACCCAAAGCTAATACAACTCGCGTTGGTGTTATCCAATTTTTCATTTTCATTTTTCATTTGCCTTTTGCTGTAGTCCTGGGTGTCTAGTGGTTTGACCCCGGACATGTAGCAACGAATCTTTTGTAGCTCACGTATATTTACTAATTGAAATGGGTAACAGTATTGTCTGACGGTGAAGAAAACATCGCGACGAAACGTGAACCTGAAAAATGTTTGCAGTACTAGTACGTGGGAAAACATAGAACTGTGGGTAGTCCGAAGAAGCTGTTAAGACCTTACTAGGTCGATAGCGTAGTCAGTTGGAAATAAAAAACATAGAACTATGGTATTCTCAAAGTTTTAAAACGTCAATAAATCGTGGGTTGGCGTGTTGATTATATGCATTCCTGCGGGAAGAGTTCTATGGTCCTGCAGTGGGTCTCTTACAGGCTGGTGATGATGATTTTGTTTTTTGTCGAAGTAAATTCTATATATAGGTTGGCAGCACAATATTGGCTGTCATTACTCGACGGTCTGTCCTTTAGTTTTTAGTTAAATTGTAATAATTGCGAAATTTAAGCAAAAAAAAAAAAAACACAAAACACTTTTCTATGTAGGTATGTCTAATTGATTTCGTATATTTCTATTTTCTTCTAAAAATCAACGCTCACGGCCTACGTGCATGACCATGGCGTTAGATCCCTGAACGCCAACGATTTCAAAGGTTTAAAATGTCAAGATATAATGGACAGAGTTCCATACAACTCGCTCGGTGTTGGCCCAGTCACCACACTAATTACGTTAATAGCATAACACTTTTCGTTCAAAGCGCCTTCTGGCGATGGTTCTTAACCTACTTACACTGTGTTTTTTCCTGCATTTCAACTACAAAATACAATTATAAAGCATACAAAGCTGGTCCTCAAGTCTAATTAAATACAAACAAATTCTTACAAATTTGATATCAGTTTTCTATGAAAAAATTCTATAGCCATAACTTCTAGATATGTTTATACGATTATGCACTTTTAACTAAAGTGACCGAACCTTAGCTTGGGTCTACGCGTCGCTAGTCGTACGAAAGCCGTGCAAGCGCTATACGGCCGGTCATGCTTACTAACATGTCATGACGTGAAAATATAAATTTATCTCCTGCCAAAAATTCCACTAAACGCGCCTAAAGAAGTCCTCACTTCAATAATTAGTTACAACTCGAGTGATTCTTGTTCATAAAATATTTGATATAGATTGTTTCTCATTAAGATTTCTGTCATATTGTATTTTATTTTTAATCAATCGTCCTATTGCACACGTCAAAGACAGTCGGCCTGAGCTAGGAGCGCAATTAAAAATGCTTTGTAATCGTAGAGCGCGTATGTCCCCGGCCTTTACGAGATTAACGCGCGCGAAACCGACTGTGCTGTGACGCCTTAATTAAATTTTAAAGCTGTGGGTACGTTAAACATACGCTATGCCATGCGGCAACTCATCGTCTGTATTTATTCCATACATATAACATAATGTAAGAGAATTTTACTTTGGTTCTCTAATTTTATTGTTACAACCTTTGAACTTACATTTCATTCAAATAAACTTTAGTTATGTATTGAAACTGTAATAATAGTGCATTTGAATACGAGGAATATTAAAAATTACATAAGATAAGAGAGTTGAAATGTTGACTATTATAAAGAGTACAATAATGCAATAGAACTGTCACCAAAGAGAGATTGGTAATCGATTTCCGCTCATCGATATCCTGCCACTCAGCTACTAGATATAGACTAGCTGACTGATATATTGAACTCTGGGTGAAGAAATACTACAAGATTGTGAAACACTAAGTTAGAAAACGTTGTCAAGTTTAACGAGGAGCTTGGTTACAAATGTTAATCTTGTCTGTGGCAACATCTAAGTAAGTACTAAAAAATACGTTCACAAAAAAGTGTTTTTCTTCGCAAAAAATTTATAAATTTTCAGTTCGATTTAATTTTGTAGGGTACGTTCGCGACATGTAAAATGTAACTGTTTTAAATATTTACAATTACAATGAACTGATATTAAATCTAAAACTAATCGAAAACTACAGCTCGTAATATGGAACAATATTGACATGAAATGTGAATTCAATATGTTAGGTGGCTCTCACGAT
The DNA here is from genome assembly GCA_014332785.1 of Antheraea mylitta. NCBI lineage: Eukaryota > Metazoa > Arthropoda > Insecta > Lepidoptera > Saturniidae > Antheraea > Antheraea mylitta. The sequence goes on along the minus strand of JACEII010000018.1, from coordinate 499,752 downwards.
TAGGTAGTCACGAGTCACGTGGTCAGTGGTAACGAGTCGCCAATTCCTTTTATTGCCATCTTGCGCTGTCAATGTCTGGTGTTTAGCAATGATTATATGTGATTGTAATTATATTACAATTTGGCTGTTTCCGTGTAGTACGTACGTGTAGACGGTGTAAAATGTTCACCAATATAATGGGCACAATGGGTTGGGGATATTAATGCAGTAGCCCGGTGAAGCTGTTAAGGCCTTACTAGGCCAATAGCGTAGTCAGTTTGAAAAACAAAGGGATATTAATGGTTTTTTTTTCGAACTTTCTGCACTATTGACCTTGCAAGGCCTTTAAAGCTTTACCGGACTACTAAAGCGAGCGTATAAAGCACTCAGCCAATTATTAATGCTTCATTATTCAAAATTTTTATATAAATTATTTATTGTCGTGTGAGCATAATGTATCCTTAATTTTCGAATATCTATGGAGTGGCATGGTGGTGGGAGCAAGAATTGTCGCGTATGTGTATACGCGTCCTTTGTATTTATTTTCACGTTTTTTATGAATACCTCTCACTAGAGTAAGATTAGTTAACCATAATATGTTCAAAATATTACTCAACTCTTAAATGTTGTTTTAGTAATTTTTAAATGCAGTTAGATACTACGTAATAGTTGCCGATATTTTGTAGAATGTTTTACTGCTTTGATTACGGCTAAATCATACACACTCATACAAAATTAAATAGATGCGAGCTTTTTCTGTTTGTTTTATCCATATTGTTAGAATAAAATAGAACCCAAGATAATTAACGCGTATAAGTATGGTCGCAGGCGTAAACAAAAGTAAATTTATTTGGTAAACCTAGGCGGTAAGTATTTTTTCTAGCGAATGATATCTGTATCTAATTTTGAATTTATTAAAAAAAAAAAAACTAGGCTAACTATGTACATTAGAGAAATAGATCATAAGTAAAATAACCATACAAATCTGTACCGGTTTCAAATCTGCAAACACATTGGAAGAGAGTGTCGCGTCTGGGTGACGGATACATTTCCTCGCTGCACTCAGACGGCACTCAGGATTTCTACGCGGCACTGTAACTATGTCAACAGTGAGTGAAGTCGCTCTAAATATTATTTATTTTCACATACGCTCAGCGAAATAAGAGGGAATGAGTGGACGAGACGTTTAAAGTTTTAGGCTTTCACTCTTTGCTAACTACCGAATAAAGAAATCGTAATTTCGTATTTATTTGTGTTTTTTGCTCGAAAACTGAGCCGAATTTCCTTAAAGAATGTTATAAGAAAGAATTTGATTTTTAATTTTTAGAAGGCGCCTTGTAATAATTCGATTATGGAAAAATTTAAACAGAAATATAGTTGTGATTTGCGTGATATAAAACTATATCACATATAGAATCATTATTCATGGATAAAACAAAAGTTTGTATAGACCAAGCTTTGCCCGTATTTTCTGTTACGGGGAAAAGTGAGACAGTATATTCAAATTGAGACAAATTCAGACCTGTTATTTCCAAAGCAAAACTCCTGCTACAGAACCATCTAAAAAGCTATATAAATATAAGCTGTTAAAAGGAAACTTAAATGTAGTCCGGTAAAGCTGTTAAGACCTTGCTAGATCAATAGCGTAGTCAGTTCGAGAGAAAAAGAGACCTAAAGCTTCGGTGTTGTATTTCCATAACTAATATTTTCTTTCCAAACGTATACTATTTAATATAGACAAAGATAGTCCTGAAGCTAACGATTCACTAAGCTATATTTGTTTTTACAATAACATACATTGAATTTCTAGTCTTTACTAGGTAAAATTAATAGTACAAAATTGTAATAATTAAACCTCACAATAATATAGTATCTGTATTCAAGCGGGAATTAATAACTGTGCTGGACATTGTCTCACTGTAAATCGACTACACTATAGCGCATCTCGAAAAACAGACGAAACTGGATGTCGTCAGGAGACAATGCAAAGCTTCAGAATACGACTGACTGAATGTGAAAAGTTACGTGAGACTGGCTCCTTTACAATTTACACGCGTTTTTACGTACCTGGGCACGTTTTAGACGATGTTAAGTGTCCAGTTGCAGTTTGTTCCTGATAAGAGTAGTACATTTGCAAACATTTATTGTTAGTTTTCCATGACAAGCCAACAGTTCAACGGATATTCTGCAGGATTAATAAAGAGTGTAAAAAACAACATAATGTAAGTAATATATGTATTATATATATATATATATATATATTACATATATATATATATATATATATATAAAATTGTGACAAACTGGTCGTTCCATGCTTCAGACTTAGTGAAATCAGTAGCAGTTTTTAGGGAATAGTGTTAGATTTTAACACAAAATCCCAAAGCATACTGCTGATTTGTCGGATTTTGGTTTTAAGCGCCATATTAAGCGGGTTTTGTTGTCGAAAGACTATTATAGAATGGATCAATATGTGGATGATGGTAATGTCTGGAGTTGAGCTCCTCTCTGTGCATCCACTAAAACGATTGTGACCTATAATGTATTGTAAATATTATATCTATGTTGAAATAATAAACCATATCGGGTTCCCTGCCGGTTCTTCTTATGACTGGGTTGGGTTCCGAACTACCACCAAGCTGCCACCAGATTTGACGTTGGAAAATGCCTTCTTAGGGCCTAAGTTACCTAATAAAACATTTTTGATTTTGAATGTAAGTCTAAGACCAATCGCAGATAGATTATGAATTATTGAATGTGCTGCGTGCTCCTATGACCAAAAACTACAGATCGGAACACGACAAGAGTCGAGTAGGCAACAGATAATGAGACTGAAAACGTTAGCTGTGCTGGCGGCTGCGATCACATTAACTACATTATTATTAGTATAGTTTTTAAATTATTTTTTACAGTACCTATTTGTACATAATACTTGTGGCCTAAAACAACGCCAAATAGTATAATATAGTCAATTATGATAAATAGATTATTTAATTAGTTGAATCTTAATGTCTTTTATGCCGAGTTTAATATTTTTTTTATATTTGTCTATGTTTGTCCGGTAAAAGCTGTGACTATGATTTTAATACGAAAATTGTAATGATACTACCAACATGTATTATCAAATGTAATATAAAATTCTAATATAGTATATAATATGTGTATAATTAGGAAACAAAGAATTATGTAAATCGGTTCAGGAGTTTTTGAGTTATACGTACACTAACAGACAGACTGACAGAGAAATATTCATTTTTGTAATGTATAAAAAACTGTGCCAAATCAAAGTTTTTTATATTATTATGGAAGTTTCTTCTAACTGAGATAATTTATATCCCATTGTCATATGAATGTCAGTATTGCACAATATTATCTAAATATAGCTGCAAGTTTATTGTTGCGCGTTATATATTCAATAGTTTAATACACAACAAATATATCCTTAACTTATTTTGTTTATTTTTTTTTCGAACTGACTACGCTATTGGCCTTACTAGGGCCTTCACAGCTTCACCGGACTACATAACTTATTTTGTTTTTATACATATCTATATATAATAAGAATATAAATCTAGCGTTATTATACTTTTTTCATTTTTGTGAAAAAAAATGATGAATACGTCTTAGAATAAGTAATAAAATAGATTTCAATCTTTATAAAAAATGTTCGTCTGTTTGTTTCAATACGTGTCACTGCGAACATACTGCGTTCACAATAAACCATCAATAAAGCATATCCTCGAATAACATATGGTCTTGTTCTTATTAAACCCGGTTCACTCTATTAAAAGTTATTTTAATGACGAGGCGACTTAAATACGAGAGAAAACTAGATAAATAAATATACTCAGATGATGTTATTACGTAGTCCGATAAAATTGTTAATGCCTCACTAGGGCAATAGCGTAATCAGTTCGAAAAAAAAATAAGATGTTATTAGTCAATGTTTTTTTTACACTAAGTACCATGCAGACGAACACGCGGGCACAGCCAGTACCTAATATAATACGTAATTATACCTAAATTTGTAATTTACTTATCTATCTTTACAGCTGTCAAAATTTTATCGCGCGGATTGTATTTATGGCATAAGCTGGTTTTAACTATATCCAAATTAATTCTATGCTTTCTTTCAACAAACCTAAATAAGAATATTTTTTTGCTCGCGTGTATATAATATAGTAAACTGGTAACATCGCGTCGACGTTGCTAAAGCTGAATACGTTTTCGCAGACTAAAGGCCAGCTGAAAAGCCCCCCGACATTCGCGGATATAAAACACATATATAAATTTACGTTTTTCAATATAACCATCGCAGCGTAGGTTCTTTTCGTTATTTTTAAATACGTCGCTGTGATGACATATTCTGCCATCCTGTGAAGGGTTACCAGTAATTAAAACTTTAGTTGGAAAGCTAACGTAGTTTTTAATGTTATTAAAATGTACATATATCGTATGTGCTTAAGGACATTAAATAACAGAAATACATTGTAGTTTGTGTTTTGTAATACGATTCTTGTCAACGTCAGTTTGTAAACACTTCATTAAATATTGATAAATAGTTTGTGAAGGCTGTAGTTAATTATATAGACAACAACAAAAAATGTGTGGTTTTAGGAAAACAAGATGCAAGTGAAACTTTTTTCGGATCGTAAGCATCGAAATTAAATTTTGGAAAATATTTTGGGGTGTAAGGGGTGTCGAGTAACATCTTAAGACTTGAGACACCCAAGCCAACCTCACCTGCACGTGGTGCACCCTGCTGATCAACGAACGAGGCAATGGCGATAGCGGGGTGATAGGGTTTTACAGCCCGACTGGGTCGTAGCCACCATGTATATGGCGAAAAAATCCGTCGCGTTTCGGAATCAGCCTGTGCATATCTAGTACCGGGTGACTTTCGTCATTATGGTCGGCATGACAGCGGCGACCGGCGATGGATAATCTGTCTCTCGGTGGTTGCCGATGTTTTTGGATTGTACTATGCTTAACATCAGGCATAGTGCAGTCACTTTGTCGTGCTTTAATAAAAAAAAAATATCCGATTAAGGGTATTAAAATCACGTTTTTAATTCAAACTTAATAATTGTACAATTGGAATGATAATGACAAATCAATAAAAAAACAAGATATCCAACTATACATTTTAATTTCAATCTGCGTGTTAGAGTACGGAATACATAATAAATACAACCATTCAGATGAAAAACGCACGTTAAAAGCTGAGTAAAATATTTATCTAAATCATTGAATAATTTTGAATTGAGCCATGAACTCCACCATATTTTTCTTTGGCTGTTCTATCGAGTGTCTTTCACTTTACTCCTACACTGCGACAATACACTGGCTGTAATACAGCATGCGATAGAAGGATGAAAAAAATAGAGGCGATGGAAAAAATTAAACTCTGGAAACCCAGATTATACATTTACTCGTTTTGGTAGACAACTTAACAGGAGTAGGTTTACTAGGGATGTCGCATAGAATGTATTTTATGAGCATCCTCATATAATTTAATACATATAAGCCAAAGAAGAGTCACTTCCTTCACGTGCAAACGTAATATTTTATTTTAATATTAAAATACAACCCCGAAGAATGAAACCATGTGAATTATTTTTAAATTAATTAACAATTCTATATCAGCTAAGTTTTAAATCATTTGGCATCGGACTGCAATATGTGTTGGGCCTAACCAGTCGGCGATGGCACTTTGGCAAACGGGTCACGTATACAATAATTCTGCGAGAAAGAAAGACCGCAGTCATGCAATTCTGCGCAACTGCCCGGACCGGATTGTCATGAGGCACGTGAAATTACAGGAAGTTGCCTACATACCTTGTACGTTCAAATTTGAACTAAATAATGTCTTACCTTTTTCGATTGCATATCTACACACCGAATAAGATGATTCTCCAACGTCACCTATAAAAAAAACTATTATTGCTACACAATGGAATAATTTTGAACATAGCCATAAATGCGAAATGATCGCTGTCTGAGTTGCACTGTTTTCCACTCTCTGTTATTACTCATTTGATTTGTTCTTGTGATACTAGATGAATGAACCAAAATAGCTATATAAGAATGAATCTTTTAAAATCACTTGTAATAAATTTATTACCAATTATATTTAAAAAGCACATCATTTTACTAAATTATTACAGTGGGAGAAGTCGTGGTGGCCTAGTGGTTTGACCGGAGGAATAATATTTCGATGTCCGCAGGTTCGAACCCCGGCATGTACTAACGAATTTTTCGAAATTCGCGTACATTTACTAATTTAAATTGGTAGCAGTATCGGCTGACGGTGAAGGAAAACTTCGTGAGGAAACGTGGACCTGAGAAATGTAGTTGGTAATACTACTGTGTGTGGGAAAAATATAGAACTGTGGATTTCTCAGAGTTTAAAATCGCCAACAAGTCGTGGGCCGGCGTGGTGATTACGCCCATACGTTCTTTCGGGAAGAGGCCTATGGCCCTGCAGTGGGACTTTTAAAGGCTGATGATGTTGATGACGATTGCAGTGGTTGTGTCAAACCAAAGTACTATATGATCTTTTCAAAACGAGGTTTTTTCTCAGGTATGATATTTGAGACAGCAACAATTATGCTTGCATTAAGGTGTGTACCAAAGAAATAGTTCTATAGTTCTTTATATTTTATAGATTTTAGCGTTTCAACACGATCTCATCTGCTGTAAAATGACAGTGTGTTTTAACATGGTAAATACAGTAAATATGGAGAGAAGTGGCTATCAAAGAAATCTGTCGGAACACACCTACACGTGTTTCGCAACAGATTTTCAATTTGCGGGTAATAGCTAGCTAATGAGCTATTGATACTTAGAGATAAAGTCCTACCATCATGCTATAGTTTCATCGTGATGTTTTTCTTCATCGAAAGCTCCTCTCTACAACTAAGATTCTTCATTGAATTTTACTTTGTTACTTCTGCCTACAATTAATACTGTTACCATATCTATGACAATCGAGTACACAATTTTCATTATTTGTATATAATTAGCATAAGAATAATGCAACTGTAATAATTTGATAATAATCTATACTAATATTATAAAGTGGTAGAGTTTGTGAGTTTGTGACGTTGTAGGGGGTTATCTCAGATGTTCAGATCTCAGAAGACTCAGATTGATCGAGGAAGGCTATATCGCTAAGACCAATAGGCTCGAAGCACCAATGAAAATGTTTCAAAATCGGATTTTTTTTCCCTCTTGAAAGCAACCGCTTCATGTTCAGCGTTAGCTCAAAGTAACTATTACTACGCGGACGGAGTCGTGGGCAGGGGCTAGTCATTAATAATCTGGGATTAAACTATGTACTTCACTGAATGTTATTCCGTTACTTTCGCCTACAATTAATGCTTCTACCACATCTATTACAATTGAGTACACAATTTTGTTCCTCCTCTTCGTCACTTCGTCTTTCCAGTGCTGTCTACCAAGTAGAATTAGCAAAATAACATCTAATCAAGGGTTTACAATAGGTTTTTGCAAAGTACATTATGGTGAATTTGTGGCGCTCTGTAAGAAACTATATAGAGAGTTGATAATGTAATGTCAAGTAAGGTTGATATTAAATTCCACACAATAAAAATCAATCCTGTCAAAATAAGAGCGGCTATCCGTTCAACCCGCGTAAACTGAACGCCCGGTCCGAAAGGACCCCGAGTTAAAACTTTCTCACTTAGAATATATATTTTCCTCGGCGTCTTATTAATAAAGACGGTGATTAGTAACTTTTGATTCCGACTTCGAAAGTCTTGGATGAGGAGCAATTATTCGACACATTGATTTATTGTCTCGCCCCTCGGTAAAGTTTCAGGTCCTCGGAAAGTTTCCGATCTACCCTCCGAGACTGTGATTCGTATAAAATATTGGTACGACTTTATAACTTTGTTCGTTGATATGGAGTTTATCGCTTCTTGAGATAGGACACGTTTTGTTTGACACAAAACTTCATTTTTTTTTTGTTAGAACAGATGACGTCAGAACGTGTCGCATAAAATTATGATATTATCTCTGCGTGGTCGGACATAATAAAATAAATAAAATTGTTCATTCAGATAACGCAATGATAGGCGTGGATTTAAAAGATAAAGCTTTCGATGAAAAAAATGTTACTATTGAACTGTGCCATAGCTTAGTGCCAGTTGAACTAACACTCAAGTGAAAGTTAAACTGTCATCAATGTATTTGGAAAGCAATATTAGACTGTTTATCCTTTTTAGTATTATTATTATCACATCATTTTATGTGTGAAAAATTTGGTTACACCACTATAGCCATCACGTTTCGTAAGCGTTCCTTTATAGAAGGATATTTCCTTCGTTTGTATATATAATTCTTATGTCCATGTTTGTGACTGAACTCCTTCTAAACGGTTGTACAGATTGATGAAATTTTTGTTACTTTTTCACTCATTCATTCGAAAAATTTATGCAACATATAAATATTATAATAATAAAACACAATTCCATAACTTCATATACTACATCACTGTTATACCGGCTGACTTGAAATGCATTGAAATGATTAACGACATTCCGTCATGCATCATGATCATTCACGTAAGGCTTGTCATGCCACATTACCGGGTGGGCTTGCTTTAATGTCAGTATTAGCCCTGACATATGTAACAGTCGTATTATCTGTGCATACAGTATAGTGTTACTGTGAAGTTTGGGTGTTAATATTGTGACTTGCTTAAGTTTTAACTTCGAATAAAGAGTGTGGACGTGCTTACGTATTATTAAACAACTAGCTTCTGCAATTTCGTCTGCGTGGAATAATTACTTTGGGCTAACGCTAACTCGCAGCGGAAGCTCTCAAAAGGAAAAAATACATATAATACAAATTATATTGAAACATTCATCATTACTGATCCGTTCCTATTAGATGTAGCGTAATGATATATTCCCTCGATAAATGAGCTATCTAACACTGCAATAATTTTCAAATCAGACCAGTAGATTAGCGCGTTCGAGTAACGAACTCTTCAGCTCTATAATATTAGTATAGCTTAACTAATTTAACTACAGACATTACAAATAATTACTAAAATGTTTTAGAATTATTTTCTTGTTAATCGTATATATGTTATTAACTAATTAATTTTAATGAGTATGCCTTTAAACATATAATTCTAAGAATGCAAACTTAGCTCTCATTCTTAGAACATACAAGTATTTCAAGAATTTTTCGCAAATCTGCTTTTATTACCTTTCTTCTTTTTGTTATTTATTATTCCAATGTATATTTTCTCGTATATCTTATGTCATTCACACGCTGTTATTAGCTTCTGTGTAAATAAAATCCAGTATGAAAAGGGCAACTTTTGACACAGAAACAAAATTAATCCACGCCCCGCTGGCGACAATTGAAATATGAGTCAAGAGTGAATACACAATAAGAAAGGGAATTGAAGCTTTCTTCTGTCGTTTAACAAATAAGTAAAACTATACAACCATAATTTTGCTTTGACATTGGTATTCATGCGCGGAATATTTGAATTGTATGAAAGGCTCATTATTTAATCCAGAAACACACACAGAAGGGTAAGTGCAATAAATAAAATGTATGTTTTTGTAAGTTATTATAGCTCAGTGGTATCGTATTCTGACACCTTATTAAAGGTATTAGGTTTAAATTTATACAATCATTTTCAGTGCAAGAAACTTGAAATCATAGTCGTGTGCATTTTTGAACTGAAAATTTCTTTAGACGCGTTGAGCGGTATTGATAGGTGATAAAGTTATGATTTTGTGTGAGGACATGCTTTAAGCATGACCGACCGTATTGAGCTTGCGCTGCTTACGTCAGAGTGGCGATGTGTAGTATACCGGCATGTGTACGTCTAATATTTGTCTATTGTATCGAGTTTGTGCAGCCCATCGTATGTTCGATTAATTATTAAATTATATGAAAATGCATATTATTGTTCATAGTACCAATGGATGTGAAAACCAGACTAAGGTTAATAATTTCAACTTATAAAATATAAATTAATAATTCACCATATAATTCACTTAAAAGTTCAAAACAAACCACTATTTTTGTATTTGGTAGAGCCACGCTGATGCTATAACTGTTTTTAGCATGAATGGGTCTGCTCATCCGGGGTAAGTACCACCCGACCCACAGAAAAACCGACGTCAAGTAACAGTGTTTAAATTATTGCGATTCGTTCGGCCAGTGAAAGCGCCAGAGGAACATCTCACTCCCCCACCCTTCCAAAACCCCCTCTTCCTCACCACCACAGACTGGTAACGCACTTGCGACTCCTCTGGTATTGCTGATGTCTATGGACAGTGGTGATCATTTAAAATCAGGTTACCGACCTTTTCGTTTGCCTCCATATAAAAAAAAACAGTTATTGTATTGAGTATTTACTTCTGTCGGCAATCCTTACGAGTACCTCGACCTTTTTTTAACTACAAACGAAACGAAGAATAACACGAGAATTACTTAAAAAAAAAGGGTGTATCATAAAGACACATGACAGAAAAGAAGCTTTTGTATTACAGGGGAACATGTTAATTTAAAAAAAAAAACACCAAAAAGCAAACATCATCCGGTATCCAGGCGGTCATCCATCCAAGTACTGACAACGTCAACGTCGGACGTTGCTTAACTACGGTGAACGGACTAGAACCGGTATCATTAACACTCTAAACGACACAGTGTTTAGGCCACACCACCGTTTCTCATGCAAAATGTTGTCGATCAGAATTTCAGAGCGTCCTCATGACAAGTGGTAACTGGTAGTGGTAGAGCCACGCTGAAGCTATAACTGGTTCCAGCCTGAATGAGTCGGCTCGCTCGGAGTAAATTCACCCTCTCAGAGAAAACCGACGTGAAGTAACAGTGTTAGCATTATTGCATTTCGTTAGGTCAGTGAGAGTACCGGAGACCCACTTTCCCATTCCCCTCACTTATCCTCTCCCTTCCACCTCCCTCTTCTCTCCCTTCTCCCATTCCCCCAAATATAGGCTGTCAACGCACTTGCAACTCCTCTGGTGTTGCTGGTGTCTATGGACAGCGGTGATCACTTAACATCAGGTGAGCCGCCTGTCCGTTTGTCTCCTATCCGTACTAATATTATAAAGAGGTAAAGTTTGTGAGCTTGTGACGTTGTGATGTTGTGACGTTGTGGGGGGTAATCTCAGGAATTACTGCTCCGATTTGAATAATTCTTTCAGAGTTATATAGATCATTAATCGAGAATTGTTATAGGCTATATATCATTACGCTAAGACCAATAGGAGTGGAACACTGGTGAAATATGTTTCAAAATCTGGTTGTTTTTTCCTTTTCAGAACTGCTGCGTGTTAGTGTTAGTGTATCTATTGTATTTCACGCGAACGAAGTCGCGGGCAGAGGCTAGTATGATATAAAAAAGAAAAAAGGTTTAACTTCAATACAGTTTGTATATAGGTATGCTGAAATTTATTTAACATATATATATATCATAACCGAATCTTATTTAACTCGGTTATTTTCGTAAGCTATTCATTAAGGGGCGTCCGCGACAAATCACATCGGCTGGTGTTTGTCGCGCGTTTTATTTTCGTAGTGAATTTATGGTCCACGACAGCGTCAGCTAAAGGATTATTTCGCTCGGATGACTTTGGGAATTATTAAAAAGTTAAAAATGAATGAGACGAGACGGCATCGCGCTAATTATGTGTCAAGTATTTGGATATTATCAAAGGATCAAAGCTGTAGAGGCGTTTGACAGGTTTCAGTAAGTCAGTTTGAAGTATGCGGATAGAATTTTACATAAATGACTTCTATATGTTGACCTTATTAAAAAAGATTACACCACAGACTTATTTATTAATTCCCTATTTAATTTCATATCTAAAATTAGTTTTTTTATTTAATTAATTTCTGCAGGATCTTCTTCCTTAATTTTGAAGTTATTATGGAATTGTTTTATTTTATTTTCTTTTTAATATTTTTTTTATAATTGTTTCTTTTACTTTTATTGTCTTCCGCATCGCATCTTATATTCATAAATGCTGTCTGTAGTCAACTGTAAATAGTGACATGTATGTTTTTATTTAGCTTTTTATTTTATGTTACGATTGTTTATTCTATGTGTTAAATAAATAAATAAATATGTAATATATACGTGTGAATAAAAAAGATTTTTTTTTTTCGTTTTTCAAGTTAATTTCCAACTAGGCCATTAATTATTATATGTTAATTTTCATTATTGCTTACAATTTTACTATAGTTTATATTTCTAAAAGAAAATATGTCGAGGCAGTCATAACAATTTAAAAAATGTGTTCTTTTTGGATTTTCATATTAGTTATAGCGTGAATGATAATATTTAAATTTCAGAATTTATTTTTGAAATTATTAAAATTAATGTCATTTTCATATCTATTGGGACTCTGTGCTGTTGTTTTTTTTTGAATATTTCATAATCCAAATTAATTTCCAACTAGGTCGTTAATTAATATAATTATGTTAATCTGTTCCCGTGGTTTCGCATATTTTTTGTTTATATTATTTACAATTTTTCAATAGTCGATATTTTTAAAATTACAAAATACAGTATGTTTAAATAAATAAAGTCCAAACTTAAAAGGGAAATTATTTGTAATTGTGGCTAAAGTACTTGTCAATCTTTTTGGTCACTTTGAATATAGCCCTAAGTTCAGGGTTGCGAGTAATATAATCAAGAGGTTAATAGAAACAGAGTTAAAATATTCTCAACAGAACTTCAAATTGGTATTATTTGTCCTTAAATTTTATTTTTTTATATATCATAGGAAGCAAACGAATAGGCGGGTCATCTGATGTTAAATGATCACCATCGTCCATAGACACTAGCAACACCAGGAAAGTCGAAAGTGCGTTGCCTACCTGTATTTGGGGAGAATGGGAGGAAATGGTGAGTGAGAGAGGAAAGGGGGAGGGGAGGTAGGTCTCTGGCGCTCTCACTGACCGAATGAAACGCAACAACGCAAGCACTATTACTTCACGTCGGTTTTCTGTGGGTCGGGTGGTAGTACAGGGGGCGAGCCTAGCCATTCATGCTGAAACCAGTAATCGTTTCAGCGTGGCTCTACCACCTCATATTTTAAACATATAATGCGTGTTTATACCTAATTTTTCTCTGTACAACTATATTCAAAGCAGTCTTTTTTTTTTCTTTTTTTTTCGAGATGTCTACGCTATTGACCCAGCAAGATCTTCACCGGACTACTAAGGCGAGCGCTTAAGGCACTCAGCCGTTTTTATTTTGGCAACCAGCTCAAGGGTGCACGGCACACCTCGGCTTGGCTGTTGCCTGTTGCATGCAAAATCGCGACCTATCTCAGCTAACCTAGCTAACTATTCATATGTGTATGAGTTGTTGAAACGTATATGTGTACCATCCATACACGCCTCAGCAACTCCTCCATATATTTAGTATCGGAAAATTGAGAGTTTTTCAGTTCGACGAGGGAAATAAGTAAACCCTTCCACTTTCATGTGTAAGCGTGTAGGCGTGCACGTGTGTGGGGGTGATCGTGTAGTGTTGTAGCAGTGATGTATATTTGTGTGTCACCGTATCACGCAAGCAACGCACTCAAGGGCTCCCTGCCGAGGGATCGAACCTAGGCTTGAGCCGCTGCCGTGGGAGGCCTAATCGGGTTCAAAGCAGTCAAAAACTTGTAAACTGTACGTAACTGTACGTAACTGTACGAAGACTGTACGTAGTATGTGAATAGTGTCTTAGCAACGATTTGACATTTTGTGAATGCTAGCAAAAAAAAAAGTATATATTTATCCCATGATTTCGTTATAATACTATACTGAATTGCATGATAGACTACAGTGATAGTCAAATAAAATATTATTGAAGCAACATTTCGATACAGACTGACTAACTAGTGCCGAAGAAGCTACGAGTAAGTTCGACCTACTTGCAAAACTTTAGTTATACGCAAAACGCCCCACGGCGGTTCACAAATAACCAAACTACGAGGTAATCCTACAACTCCATACTTCAACTAATTTTATTTTCATACGAGATATGCAAAGATATGTAAGCGTTCTTTTTTTATTTCAATTTATTTGTACGTGCTTATCTCTGGAACTACTTGTCGCATTTCAAAAATTGTTTTTGTAGTGTTAGAAAATACGTATAGTCAGCCGGTCGGTTAGGAAATCCATTAGCACTCTGTTGACACTATGACTATTTGTCCAGGTAGAGCTTCACCTTACAATATCTTTCACATAAGCATACGTATAGATGGACGGTATCTTGCCTTTTATATCGGGATACTGGGGATCGGGAACTGTGGAAGTCAAAGCAATTTACTCACATTTACTCAATATAATTAGTAACACGAAGATAATATTAAATAGCAAATTATTGAAATTTTAAGTGATACATCAATCTAGTTAATGGTTCTTATTTGTGTATCGCTAATATGGTGGATCTAATAATATTCTGGTGGCGTTGTAGTCTCGCCTCTCGGGTGTGTCGTAGCGGTACCGGACGTAGTCATTAACAGTGGCCTGTTTATTGAGAATGGATATAGTTTACCTTATATCACACTACAAACTTTAAGAACGAAGACACCGACTTTTACTGAAATGACCGCACGAAACTTATAATATATAATTACCTAGTCGACAATGGCAATAAAAAAATACTTAACAAAAAAAAAAAAACGTTTACATAATTTTAATTACCTCTGTTAAATTTATGTTTTATGTTGATAAGGACGTGAGGAATAGGATAAATGTAGGATGGATGAAATGGCGAAATGTGTCTGGGGTAGCTTGTGATCCACGAATGCCTTTGAAACTTAAGGGGAAGGTTTATAAAACTATGATAAGACCGGTCATGCTGTATGCATCTGAGTGCTGGGCTACGAAAGAGACGGATGAGAGAAAATTGCATGTGGCAGAGATGCGAATGTTAAGGTGGATGTGTGGTGTAACTAGAATGGATAAGATTAAGAATGAGTATATTAGAGGCAGTTTGAAAATAGCACCAGTGACAGAGAAGTTGCGGAGTAATCGGTTAGCATGGTATGGGCATGTCATGAGAAGAGATGAAAGCCATGTAACTAGAAAAGTGTTGAGTATGATAGTGGATGGATATACGTGTAGAGGAAGACCGAAAAAGGTATGGATGGATTGTGTGAAAAACGATATGTCTGTAAAAGGTGTGAATACTGAGACGACATCTGACAGGAGAGAATGGAAAAAGAAAACATGTTGTGCCGACCCTACTTAAGTGGGATAAGGGCAATGATGATGATGTTAAATTTATGTTTTATTTTATGTTTACTAGTAAAACTATTCTATTCAAATTGGTCTAGCTATTTCGGAGATCACCTCGTATAGAGAACAAACGCTTCAATTTTATTCATATGTATAGATTCCATCGCGGCAGTATTGGGTTGCGTATAGTTTACAATGATGCGTACTGTGTTGCGCTGGTCACGTCGCCCGTTAATCACACTGTGACTTGACGAAGATCGATTATGCATCACGCGTGTAACGTCACCCGCTATTTTTGATTCATCGATCAATAAATTAGAAAAAACTCCGTCCATATATACCAATACATGCGGAACATTGATTAAGTCAATTCTGCATATTGTACTTTAGCTTTTTCTATGGACCTCATTCGTGTTGCTTTTATGTAAACAAAAATTATTTTCAACATAACTACACGTTAATAAAATTTAATAATTTTTGGCAGGATCTTCAAATGTCATGTGGTAGATTAAATTCATACTCATGTTATTTGACTCTTTGTTGTGTTCGTGGTAATTTACGTAATATTGTTTAGTTATTCTGCATAAGTGAAGTGGAAGGGAAATACCAACAAAAAGCATGGATTCCGACTTGACACAAAAACTGGAAAATTCTAACAAAGGGGCCACCATCTTGTTAGACCATTGAAATGATAGCAAGAAACTTTTAATATAATGTACCGCTTACAATTTTGTGAAGTATACATAAGTCACCTAAAGGTATATTGCTACCGACAAGGTCGTTACCAGAAAATTCGAAGCTTACATTTTATTTAACATACGTTTTCCGAAATATATTTTAAAACGTCGATCGTTGGTACAATTTGCAACTGAATCTCGTGTGGTGCACGTCGCACCTCGACCGGTAAATAGAAATTTACATTTCATATCCAGGATATATTTATTTTCGCTAGAAATCCTTATTCGATTGTGTCTCATTGACGTATATCTAAATTGTCACTAAAATTATTACAAGTACAATAAATATGTTCGGTATTGTAACATATCTTGCTATTATAATGTTACATTTTCGTGGAAGCATTCATTTGAATAAATTTTACTAAGATTAGTTTTTTTTGCATTTAATTTAAAATTTGTGACTTTCATTCAATTAATATACTGTAGGGTATAATTTTGATTTGAATTAAACACACAACGTAGCCAAAATCTTTAATTGTATTGGATATCATATTATTAGCTGACCCGGCTACGGGTTGCTGTGGCTCAGTTATTAAATATTGAATTAAAACTATGTCAAAATATTTTGTATTGTGGGGTAACGAGTCTCATTAGAAATTTGATACAAAAAAAGCGAGGTTACCGGATTAACAGAACACGTGCACCACAAAATAAACTGGAGTTGAAAAAGAAATTCAAAGTTTTCAAAGCTAGAAATTCAAAGCTCCATCTATGAGGTATCGTAACAGTCGGTACTACTATTATCTGTCCAAACTAATTTAATACGCCATCTGTTTAAATTAATAACAATAATTGACATTGGCAACTATTTAATTTCTATTTAAAAAAATATTAAGTCTATTAGTCGGAATATAATTTATCGTATTTCTCAAGTTCTGGACAAAATTATACATAAATCTCAACGTTTCATGAGGACCGCTCGAGTATTTTCGATGGTCATCGAAGACAAACATATTTTAACACTGGATTTTTATATATTTGGAAGATGGTAAGCAACATAGCTTTTCCAATAATTGATTATTGTTTAGTAATATATACTCGTAAAAGACAAAATGTTTACTGGGGGTTATCCGAGGTAAACTTTTATTCCATTATGGTATCCATACAATTAATAGTTCCTTCATAAATGTAAAGATTTTTGCCGATTTTGCAAATGCATGAAATGGTGATATTATATATAAAAAATATGTACGTAAAAACGGTTGAGGGAATGAATGCAGCGCCCGACGAGGTACGACGTGGCGGCGGGTTCACTGCAAGGCACGGCTTGGAGCAAATTGAAACTGCCCTGCGAACGTTTGATTCACACCCACGTCACGAACTGTACGGATAGCAAGAAATTCTTGCAAAATATTAGCAATATGAAAAACAACAAAAAATTTGGACACTGCGTCTATGGACATAGATTTCAATCCTAGCAACAGAGTATGATGGTATGATGTTTTCTACCTTCACCTAGCTAGTTACCACCCTCAAATTGAAAATCTGTCTCCAAGCTCTGTTGCTGTGTTCTGGGAGTTGCACTTGAGAGCCAGTCGCCTCTAGGTTTGGTATGTTTACCACCTAAGACCAAATCGTCATTCAACACCAGATGAGATATGGACAAACTCTAAAACCTATAAAATGTAAAACAATATTTAAAAAAAAAACTGAAATATATTTTTTTTATTGACTGACAGAGACCAAACTTCAATGGTCAGTGTTGAATAAGTCAATAAGACTTATTGTTTACTGGCTAGTGCCTTCGACTAGATCTCTTGTAAATAGTTTTATGTAGGAAATGCAATTTATATGTATTGATAGTGAGCTGTCTTTAATTTTTTTAATTATAATTTTACGAGTTTTAGACCTTCCTCTGTTATATATTATTATTACTGCTTAGTACCTAAGGAAAATAATAACGATATGAAACATTGATAACAATTTGAAAAATTCTTTATCACCCGGGTTAAATGAAATCATTAAAACAGACACTTGAATATTATTTATATATTTAAATTAGTTATTTAAGATTTTGTTTACTGTCACATTATTTTCATAAGCTTAGGTATTTAAGATTTAGTTTACTTTTACATTATTTCCATATTATAAAGAGAAGCAATGATTTATTTTTGGAATGAAAATCGAGCCTAAATTAATATTTCTAGGCTAGCTTCTCCAACAGACGCTGTTTTGTTATTTCTGGTTTTTAATAACGCAGATACAGAATTAGATATCAGATCCTAGGTATGACAAAATAAATATATAGTATCATGGTATTGACTAAGTGTTTCAAAAGTTACACACCATCACTAAGCAATCACGGCGTAATGTTATAAATATTTTAATGAGCCGACAAGGTTGGGTTCCAACACACATGACCAACATTTTTTTAAATCAAGTATGAGATTATGGTAGCGTATTTGTTTTATTAATATAGATAGTTATTATATTATATAACAGATAGTTATTATATTTTCGGTAGAAAAGCTACATTAAAGACTAACGATCCATTGACTCTATTTGAAGTTTCGTAATTACCAATTAGCAAAAAAATGTGTTAGTATTTTGTAGGTAATATCAATGAATAAATATTATAAACGCCAAATACAATATTGTCAATTATCATTCTATGACTGTAGAAAAATATTAGATAATTATTGTAATATATTATTATATTCGTAATTGAATAAAAACATATTTTTTTAGTTTGTTTTATTCTGCAGACTCTTGGTCCGCACCTTTTTTTGCTTACATGTAATATTTTGTATACGTAAAAATCGTATCCGTGAGCTAATTTTTTATTTTTTTTTTTATTATTAGTAATTCATTAAATATTAACTGTTCAATTATTATTAACTATTTTTGGTTTAATGACGTTTTTGTTTTTATAGCGGTTGCATTTCCATTCTTTATGGCCATTTTTAGGTAGTAATCAACAATATCCCATGCCGGAGCGTCCACGGCCCGACGAATAAACCTACTTATCGCGTCGTCAGTCACGTCGGTATAGTAGACACAGGTGTCGGTGTGCCTAGATATTAGTAAATGTTTTTATTAGAATAAAAACGGAACCTTTTACAAGGTAATCTACTTATTATAAATCATCTAATTTCTCATTAAATACGAGTAAAAATACGAATAAAATCTTTATTATTTTGCTATCGGTACTGAATTCAGCCGATCGGTCGGCGTCCGGTATTGTCCGGTGCGGACGAATTGGCATGCATTGCGCCTTGGCTTTTTACACGCCTATACGAGGTCCGCCCATGTTGTTGCAGGTCACGAGCGTCAGCGACTATCTATATAATTCTATAGCTCCTCGTTACAGAATTAGTCCATACACATACCGTTTGCAAGAGAGATTCCTATCTGTTCCACAGCTTACCAACCGATATCAGTGGAAGCAGACATATTTATAATAACGCGCTTCCATGTATTTCAAGAACAACATTGCAACTCTTGCTCTGACACTGCCATATAAACCGTGTTGGATAATGTAGTAAATAAACGCTATATGTTTTCAAACTAACATACACTATCGGTCTTATCAGTAAAACATTTTGCCACGGGTGGCCCCAGTTTCAGAGCAGTTTTTTCCATGAACGTTCCGGTTATGGAATGAGCACATGCTGAAGTTTTTTCAGTGGGTTAGATTATGGGATTCTTCAAGAGAGAAGTGAACAGGTGATTAAAGGGTCAGCAACGTGCTTATGATATCTCCGACGTTACAAGCGTCCTAGCAGTGTAAAAAAGGCAGTCATAAGAACTGCTGATAAAAGAGAAATCTAACAAAAAATGGAATTTAAACCGTGTTCTCTTTTTAATGTTTTAAATTAATTGTAGTGTGAATTATGTAAATTTCATAATTTGTAAATTAAAATTATTATCACTCGTCTCTCTTTTACATCTCTCATTGGCACTCCGAATAATAATTTATATTGTTTATTAATTCATCAAACATATAATAGTTGCATAATCTCAATACAAAATATAAATATTAGATGTACACAGGCTCTTATACTACGCGTTCCTAGTCTGACGCTAGCCACGCAAGCGCAATACGCTCGGTCACGCTTTTCTAGCATGTCGTGCCATGACTCGAAAACATAACTTTATCTCCTGCCGAAAAATACCGTTCAACACGCTTAAATAAGTTTTCACTTAAAAAATACGCTTTAGGTTCTGAATTAGACCACAGAATATCAAAACATTCTTAGTCATAATAAGCACGTCCGCCCAAAACGATATCTTCGGCTCATCTATTTATTTATATAAATTATACTATTTTATTATGAGACCCCGGTGTATTGTTGCCATTTATTAAGGGGGCGGGTTTGCGAGAAAACAATTTTCTAGACATATCCGTAACATATTTTGTATTTAGCCGGATTGTGTAGTTTATTTAACTGCTGTCCGCCTCCCTACCAAGATAATAATGTGTCATATATTTGTTCGGACATCAGCAAAAGAAAACTATGTCCTAGAAATATGGTTTCACAAGGATTCTATATACACGACGAACGCCAAGAGATCTAGTACTGAAGTCTAGTGTGATCAAATAGAAAGGTAAAATCAAGTAGAATTGAGCAAGGTAAAATGAATTTGTTTACGGCCGAACATATCTAAAATAATAACAACTATGTGACTACTTTTGAATTGAATATGCCAAAGCAAATAAGATGGTTTATATAAAAACAGTTCTATATACTACTGTAACCCTTATCAATATTATAAATGCTAATGTTGAGTTTGTTTATTTGTTATACTTTTAGAAATTTGGCGAGACTTTTGCTCTGTCACTTTTCAAAGTGTTCACTTTATATAAGTTCGCTTTACCTAAGGGATTTATCATTACTAATGATAAAATTACATTTTACAAAATAGACTTCAGCTAAAATAAAAAACGTATTTTTCAAGAGACAACAAAACCCTTCTTCACAAGAACCGAGTCACAAGCACCAAGTAGCGTCGAAATATATAGGTATAATGAGAATCTATAGTAGCATAACTAAGAAGATATATGCGATACGCACAAAGGGCCATTTAGAGAGATCACACGATTAATTGTGCAGATTCTGAACTGTCGCTTGGACGTGTACGGGGCACTATTGGGACACGGCAATTACGTTAAATGATTACGCGATCAACGTGCTATTACTACGTATCAATTCGTTGTCAGGCAGAGAGTATGAGCATATTTGTTTATATAACACTAGCTGACCTGGCCACGCGTTGCTGTGGCTCAGTTATTGAAAAATAAACTTCAAAATTAAAACATGGTGTCATCTATGAGATATCTATAACAGTCGGTCCTACAGTTTTCTGTCAACAAATTAATTTAAATCGCCATATTTTCCAGGTTGGTAAAACTTTCAGTTAATAACAATATTCAACAATGACAATAATTTAATTTGCGATTAAAAAATATTGAAGCCACTAATTGAAATATACATTATCCTATCTTTCAATTTCAAGTCAGTCAAAAAAGCGTAGCGTAATAACGTAAACGTTTTAAAGTTTACCATTTGTTCACTCTAGTTCTACAATATATGTATCTGACTAGACTCTTCTGGTTTGTGGTGTTTCACGATGAACCAGATATATATCTAGCTAGCGACTTTACAGGTCGCCATGACAGCAGCAACCACTAATTGATCGTAGAAAGCTCGGCAGTCGCCGCTGTACGAATTATATTAAAACCTAATATTATAAATGAAAATATGAGTTTGTTTGTGTGTTACTCTTGTAAGCATTTACTATTCAATCGGCCGTCTTGAAATTTTGCATACAATTTATCCTTTTCTGTAAACAAATGCTCGGCAAGTTATCCAACTTCGATCATAAAGTTTTTTTTTTTTTTTTGATAACACTGAAGTTCAACACAACTACAAAATAAAAAAGAATGAAGAAAATTGACTATAGAACTGAAGAAAAAGATGTTCTCAATCGTTTCCCCACAGCCTGTTTATATATAGATGGGGTACCTTCGGCCAGAAAAAAGTATTGTTCCCGAATGATAAAACCACTTGATATTCAACTAGCCTCTGCCCGCGACTTCGTTCGCGTGGACATGGTTAATTTGGGCTAACTAATATGCAGCGAAAGCTCTCAAGAGGAAAAAACACCATGATTTTTAAACATTCTTCATTGTTGCTCCGCTCGTATTGGGCTTAGCTTGATGATATATAGCCTATAATCATCCTCGATAAATGGGCTATATAACAATGAAAGAATTTTTCAAATCGTACTAGTAGTTCCTGAGATTACCCC
This sequence comes from Antheraea mylitta, assembly GCA_014332785.1. Classification (NCBI taxonomy): domain Eukaryota; kingdom Metazoa; phylum Arthropoda; class Insecta; order Lepidoptera; family Saturniidae; genus Antheraea; species Antheraea mylitta. The sequence continues at coordinate 477,529 of JACEII010000018.1, read as the reverse complement.
TTACAACGTCACAAACTCCCAAACTACCTCTTTATAATATTTTTATATATCATATTATAGTATAGATTAACACGAACAAAGCCGTAGGGAAAAGATTGTTAAAATTATAATTTATATACTCTTTCAACACACGTGAATGCTAAACTTAGCATACTACGTATATGTTTAGTTATATGAGGTTGCGGATTAAGTCCACTGGGGCACGCCACGTAGCCTGGATGTCGTGTCATGCTGTGACATGCATTAATAAACTGTTTCTGGTACTAACACTGTACTCTGTTATCGTATTCTATATGAATTTTGTTTCATATAATTAAACAAAAGTATAATATAAACAGTATAAAATAAAGTCGATTATATTTTTTTGTGTTTATCATTTAAAATGCGTAAGAGTGTTTAATACGATTTCCACTGCCGTTTGGACTTTGGAGAATTGTTTCTGGACGATTTATATGTACTACTTGTCATCTAGTGTTCGAAAATCTTGCAATTATTAATGAGTACAAACTTTTCTTTTATTTGTTAATATATAGATGTTTTTATTTGTATTGAGTATTGTAAAAATATGTATCTATCTATCTATCTAATACGTTTAAAGAGCAATTCTTGTATATTTTTATATTTGTATATATTCAGGATCTTGGAAATGGCGTCATCTATTTCTGTGAAACTTAGTATGTAGATAGTTTCGGGGACGATAAATCGATCTAGCTAGATTTTATTTTTATTATTTTAATTTAAAAATAATAAAATATTGGCTATGTATAGCGCTATTTTCATCAATACAGTACATATTCTTAGCTATATGAATGCTTATCTATACTAATATTATAAAGAGGTAAAGTTAGTGAGTTTGTGACGTAATCTCAGGAACTACTAGTTCGATTTGAAAAATTCTTTCAATGTTATATAGATCATTTATCGAGGATGGTTATAGGCTATATACCATCACGCCAAGGAGCTGAGTACTAATGAAGAATGTTTTAAAATCGGGGTTTTTTCCTCTTGAGAAGCTTCCGCTGCGTGATAGCGTTAGCCCAAAGTATCTATTTCGTGCGAACGAAGTCGCGGGTAGAGATTAGTAATATATATATATAACCAAAGGTATTCGTGTGTAGATACTACGATTCATTAACTCTGATGAATTGTAAGCATCAAAACGTTCTTTCTAAGCTAAGATTCTAACGATGAGGTATAAATAATGCAAATTCGAAGTAAACCTATTAATATATTTGAGGTAATACGTTGTGTGATTTTTTGTAAAGAAAAATGTAAGAGTTCGCGTCTCCGACATGCTCGTGGCGTTTACGTCTCACCAGCAACGCGTAGTGTAACGGCTTGTCTATATGTAATATTAATTTTTAGAGTTGAGCTCGTGCGGCCTAACATATATTTGATTAAGCAATATATTATATAAGAACGTATATAAGTATTACTCGGAGTATCAATAGATGTAATATAACGTTAATAATTCATATTACGATTGATTTTATTGATATTTTAAACAAGAACACAGTTTTTCCATTGTTTTGAGATTTTACTTCTGTTAGCAGTCCTTATGGCTACTTTAATATTTTTGTATATTCTTCTGAACATGTCTGTAGTAATATCCTAAAATTCAAAAAATTGTCCGTTTTTCGTTTGTTTATACGCGAAGTTTTCTGGAACTACCAGTCAATTTTTTTTAAAACAACTATTATCACTTTATAGGGTATTTATTAAGGAAGATTATAAATTAGCTCTTATTGCGCTATGTACCTCAGGAGTTGAGCATTTAATATACAAATTATTGTTCAAAATGAGCTAAGCGAGAATAAAGTAATAGTAGACTGGCCGTGTAGCGCGGCGTGGAGTACCAACATCAAAACGCACATTGGCCGCTCGATGGCAGTCGCGCATAAACGATGTTGGCTAAACTGTGAAGTCCAGGTATTATACATTTAAAACAGTAAATGACTCCAAAACTTTATCCCCAATTAATAAAATTCAATAAAAATACAACTGAAAAAAGGTAAACGTAATATAAAATACAGCACTTAAAATAAAATGAATCAAACACCAAAAACGTGCCAAACCTACAGTATGGACAAAATTCACAAATACCAAAACAATAAAAATAAAAACAACAAATTAGGAAATATGACGAGCAAGATAAAGATAGACGGCATAAAATCTGATCAAAGATAAACGACGAAGACCAGACCAAGAAAGTAACTAAAAAATAGGACCACTGGCTTCAAAGATAAAAATCCTGAAAAAATAAAAAAGGAAGACCAATAATCAACTTTAATTGAATTAAAATATTTAAATAAATATATTTTATCCTAAACTACACCGTTACCTGTCTGTTTCTATCATTTTATAGGTGGTAGAGCCACGCTGATGTTATTATTGGTTTCAGCATGATTGGGTCGACTCGTCCGTGGTAGTACCACCCGACCCACAGAAAACCGACGTCAAGTAACAGTGCTTGCATTGTTGCGTTTTGTTCGGTCAGTGAGAACGCCGGAGGCCCACCTCCCTCTCTCTTTCTCTTCCCCCTTCCCCACCAACACAGACTGGCAACGCACTTGCAACTTCTCTGGTGTTGCTGGTGTCTATGGATGGTGGTGATCACTTAACATCAGGAGATCCACCTGTTCGTTTGCCTCCTATGATATAATAATTTAAAAAAAAAACAAACAGCATCTTTAAAAGAGACGGAAATAAATGCTACGTCCATGAGACACATAGTTTCAATTGTAAAGCCTACATGAATTATTAAATGTTTCCAATTTATTTGGCTAGATTTTCAGACATATTTTTCAATGCAGCCTAATACATCTGTATTTGTATTCAGACTTGTAAAGTGACTGATAAATTTTATAGAATTGTACAAAACGGAAAGAACTACCAATTTCTCTCCAGTACATAGAAAATACTCTCTTCCATTCCAACATATCCCAATAGAATCGAAACAAAGAGCAATTCAAATGAATTCCAATAGACAGTGCGTTCACAGTCTAGACTTCATTGTCGGCTAGGTGGGCAAATGCGTTATTTTACGATGGCGACGATAGCTGTGAATTTCTTGACTTTAAATTTAATTCTGTTTTAATCGATTGACTAAAAAAAGAAATTAATTGCTTTTTTTTCCATCAAAGTTCTGTTGATAGCTAGTGGTCTGTTCCATCTTCGCTCAAATGCAACGGACTAAAGTTTACATCAGAACCAAAAATACTTTATTCAATTTAGACACTGAGAAGATCATAGATAGATCATAGATCATAAGCGAACGTCAAAGTTACCACCGTTTCAGATAACAGTTCAGCCATCGAGAAGAAGTGGAAAAAATGATTGATCGATTTGGTTTAGCTATTCACGATGCATATTTTTACAAACATATATAGTTACATTCGTTTTTAGTGGATGCACAAATATTGACGTCATTTCCAGATGTCACCATCGTTTACATATTGACCCACCCTATAAATACTGCCTTTATGTATTACGATCCGCTTGACTTGGTAAACTCAATAACTGGCAAATCGTTAATGTGCTTTTGGACTGTCTCAGTGTGCCTGAAACATGGAATAACCGATCTGCTATTATTTCTAGTATGTAAACTATGTTGGTCTTTTACTAAAACCAGGTTCTCTTAGTTTTTGAGGACATACATTAGATTAGTCACTAATCCACCATGACGCTGTGCCTGGCGATGAGAACAGTACAATCCTAGAACAGAACCTATAAACTCTCAACAGTTTTGGTTGTCAAAGTAAATGGTTGTCGTGATGTTGACGTGATGACCTTGCATGTTACAATCTTTACTTACGAAAAAGATGTTTAAATGATAAGCAACATAATTAATTAAAAATAAAGTAAAAGACTAATTTGTGAATTGAATATTAATAAATTAAAAAAAAATCTAAAATAAACTTTTAAAGATTCACGATTGTCAAAAGTTACCGAGTCTAGTTTCCAAATGAACGTCAGAATTGTTGTGATGAATTAGTTTGCGGAGAACTCGTAATAAATCAATTAATCACAATCAACGCTTGACGTTAAGATGGCAGACACTGTGGTCTTACGGTCAGATTAAACGATGTCTATGTATAGACTAACGTTTTGTAGTAATAAAAATCATAAATTAGTAGGTAAATTTGTACACTGTGTGTTATACTTTACGCTACTACTCATGCTAACGGTATTGCAGGAAAGAGTAAGCGAGATAGGTATATTATAGATTGCAAATATGTTAGTTATAGCTATAAAATTATAACACGAAAACATAAAGTTATGGATCGAAGTGCCTTACCATATGATATGGACGGGGTGTAGGGGCAAAGCAGTGTCACACTTTTTTACACTGAGCATGTTTTTGATGAAGTTTATAATGAATTAGATGAACCAAATAAACTGTTTATTTACACAGCTTCAAAAAATATATTAATTATGAAATATCCTACCATTGCTTTAATTCATTAGTTATTTCTAGGTTTCATTTAATTGCTTTCAGACAATAGTAATTAATTTGTGTGTATTTATTATTCAATAATATAATACGTTACGTATAATAATATAAAATGAAAGGAACTTCGTTTCAATCGAATATTTTTACAACACTGACGCATTTTTTTTTATTTCTGTAAATAAATAAATACAACATTTTCTATTAATACGAAACAAAAAAAAAACGGTTATAATTTACCTTTAAATATTTACATTAAGAAAGAAGTCTTCATTAAACGCTCCCTATTGCAATCCGAAATTGAAAAGTTTTAAATTATCATTTCCGACCCTCCTAAATAGATTGATGTGAAAAATTTCGCAACTTTTGCATTTATACGTTATCCCCTCGCTCAGTTATTCCGTTTCTTAAAATAACTTATCATCAAAATTTACTGTTTGTTCCGATGAAGCTTAACCCTTATGGTTTAGTCTCAGATGTAAGCTGAAGCGATTATATTTGCTTTTTTAAAACATCATCATCATCACCAATAGCTTTTCTAAACCACTCTAAATCGTTAATCTACTCTTTGTACTCCATCAATTCAAGGTCCATGTAATCATTGTTCAGATTTACCCGAGATGATATGTAATACCTTCTTGTCTCATTATTGATTGTAGTTTATTTCATCTTCTTTCTATCAGCCATCACTTTACCAAGAACCTAGTACCTTTCACCGTATGTTTGGTAAATGATATGTCATTAGAAATGTAATAGCCTTTACCATATTTCGACAAATAATCAGCCAAATATCTACCACTTGATTTGTATTTTACGCCCATCGATGAATATCACTTTAGTTTGTTTTATGAAATAAAGACGTTTCAATATTTATGATACTACAACCTAAAGGGATTACACTATCATCACCTGTTGTTTTAAGAACGATACAGAGGAGTTCTTAAGTGTAAGTCTCCAGATATCAGAATACACCGGTAGAAGACTTACGGTTCCAATCCGGTCATTAATTGAATATGATAATCTTATTATGATTAAACTATTCAAAGGTCATGTACTCTTTAAGTTTCGTAGTTATTTTATGGCACAGTGTCGAAAAGATATTAGAGAAAAATGTTAACTGAAGTTTAGAAACATTACTGCTAAGTATACGAAGGTCTTATAAAGATTGCGGTTGTTAAAATATGAATACAGCTTAAGAATTTATTGATGCTGGAAGTAGCCTTAAACTTGTTTTGCTGGCTTGGAAAGTTGGGTGATTTTCCTTGTAACCCAGTAACGTCTAATTCATTCACGCTTATAATTTGAGCCCCACGCGACAGTTGTCGCTGTTAGCCCCTTAGCGCTTTACTCGGCGTTTCGCTTAGACATCGTTGTTAAAAAGGTATTTTAATTAAGCTTACACTTCAACATTTCTGCAAAGACGTAATTGTCTCATCGTGACGGCGACTCGATGGTCTTGTGTCATCGTTTATATCGTAAGTCATCTGAAGGTTATCGTTCTGTATCCGGATTTGTTAACTGCGAATTCCATTCTATCTTACCTTTTAAAACTTAACCTATGCTTGTAGAGAATAGGATTGCGCATACAGATGATTTAATACAATGAAACATATATATTCTAGCACACACTGATTAATAAATTTCTATTTTTCATATCTGTCCAACCAGCTTTTGAGAATTTCCTTATAATAATCCTATCCTAAGAAACATCCACATAATCTATTGATATTTACACCTCTGTAGAGTTTTCAATATAATTGATAGTTAAATGGCTAAGAGCTTCAAAATATTTACTAGATCTCTATTGGATTTCAAGTTTCAGCTTGAAATCTGGTATAGAAAATTATGGAATTACATAAATACTTATTCATTTTAGCTCCTTCGGTGGTAGTAGCTGACAAAGAAGAGAAACATTGAAAAGAATACTTGACAAATAATCTCATTATACATAAATTTAGTATAATGGAAAAATACAAGACTCAAGATTTTTGACTTTAAAATCACCAATCTGTCGTGGGCTGACTTGGTCTCAAGCCCATTTCCTCTCTCAGAAAACGCCATCTTCTATCAGTGGGACATTTGCCGTCTAATATATTAACTACTTTTTAAATGTAATTATTAAGTAAAGAGAGATTTTTAAATGTATGGGAAATTTATTTGATCCAGTATATTTGGTGGTGGAAGAATTTTGACTTTAGACACTAACTGAAGAAATGTACTTAGTAAAATGTATAGCTCTTACTACAAAGCCGTAACATAATATATTACAATTATCACCCCATTTAGCCTACAAAACATTAATTCTAAAATAATTAAAGAAACGATTACACCCCCGAATCTTGCTCCGGCTTGGAAATTGTTAGCGCGAACTAGGGCTGTCTCAAGCAATAAACTCTGCGCAGGAATTTCATTAGTTTCGTTCAATAAATTAAGAGGTTATGCTTCGCGTGTGTCGGCCCTGCAATTACCTCGTCTGCGAGGTGTAATGAAGCAACGTTTGCTAATGAAGTGGATGTATAAAAAATGGATATGTGTAGTTACTGAATAAAGTAAATTTTCAAAAAAAAGTATTAACCGACTTCAATATTAATCAGAGGCATAGAAATAAGGCACTAAAAACCGGAAAATAAATAGGTTATCAAATTAACCAAATGTAATGAAACATATGAATATGTGTGCTACCAGGAGATGTATTGGAAGTCGGTGCCAACCGAAGATCATATCATCTACATCTAGGTACATTTGGTTAATTTGATAACCTATTTATTTTCCGGTTTTTAGTGCCTTATTTCTATGCCTCTGATTAATATTGAAGTCGGTTAATACTTTTTTTTGAAAATTTACTTTTTGAGAATATCGTTGGTATATTTATGACTACTAGTGGGCGCCCAGTGGTCGATATTCGACCATAAATACTTGATTTTTTTAAAGTTCGAACTTTATTAGGGTTATTTTGTCAAAGGGTAAATGAAAATTGAAATTAATTATAAATTTGAAACAAAAATCACGTGGAAAATAACGCTCTCAAATTTTAAGCAAACATAACTTTACGAAAATAAAGAAATTTATCGCAACCCATGACACAATTTTCAATTAATTTTACACGACACCGTGGGTGGGTGGTATTTCTGGGTGATACTGAATTAAATGTAGTCTATTCATTATGAGAAATAGTGATATGCCCAGTATCATCGTTTGGAAAAGAAATGGATCCACAATACAATCAAACGGTGAATCCAATACAAAGATGTTTTTAATACTACCATTACCTTTTGAAAATAAATTATTTTTTGTTGCTACATGAGGTTGAATTGCAACGTTGTAACCGCGGAGATTTAAATCATGGATTACTTTTATGAACAAAATTCTTATTTTGATTATACGAGGTATTATTTGGCTCATTTTTTTATTAAATCATCATTTGAAGTGAGTTTACCATAAAAAATAATAAACATTACAATAATAGTAATATGTTATAATATCATTGTTGAATGTAGGATGAAAAATGGTAATTGGAACGTAAGAGTTAAAAAATATATACAGTCGAGCATAGCAACCTCCTTCACAACCTTTTTTGAAGTTCGTAATTATTGACGACTATCAAAATGTCTTTTTTATTTACATGTGTGTATATGTTGTGTAAAATTCAAGCAGTAGTGTGAGTAGTGCATATTTTAATTAATTTAATGTCCTTCTAATGCATTCTATATAAAATAAACATCTTTCTGCACTTCTCCGCCTTATAAACTTTAACTATGCCAAATTTCAAGTTCACCCGATGACAGGAAATAGGTTAAAAAGGGGTACAAAAATTTTGCTTCACGTATTAATATATAGATTACAACAGAAAGGAGTATAGCGATGAGACTAACCTATCCGTATTTGTGGTAACGATATGTTACTTTACCTATACAAATATCACTGATTTTGGTAGGTACCATATCAAATAAGTAAAAGGCTTTAACTTTTGAAGATGTTTATTAAATTGTAAAAAAAAAATAAGGCTAAGAATATATTTGTACTGGGAAATACCCAAATATTGCAAATGATTTCGTTCAGATGCCATTGTCGTAAATTAGGTTTTTTTTTGTTGTTGAATTTATTATGCATATTGACTTGGAAGTTATTTATACAGACAATATAAATTACCATTCTTTAACTGCTTGATATTAATGTCGCGTCCCCACTGAAGTAAGCCTGAATCATTTATCCATCCAAGAATAATAAGTATAACATACTCAGTAACTTATGTCGTGAATAGTTACATTCATGATTACTGTCTCTCTCGAAAGTTATTAGCTTCGATCATCATAACTTATTTCTGTTGATCGAACCGAAGTCTTCCGTTACTACTCTCCCTGCCTACCAACGGGTATATGTATTTATAATAGCTCTACCACATTATGTGTTCTTGATATGACTGTTCATTCGCGCCTGTATCATGTCTCCTCTTTTTTTTCCAAAAGAAAACGCTGTTGACCTGGAAAGGTCTTTACAG
>JACEII010000018.1:399804-468181 GCA_014332785.1 Antheraea mylitta | reverse complement strand
GTTATGAGGTAACAAACATAAAAAAAAAAAAAAAAAAAAAAAAAAAAATACAGTCGAATTGATAACCTCCTCCTTTTTTTCAAGTCGGTTAAAAATATGTTTATATGTTGTTTGCAATTATTTTTCAACAAGCGTCTTCGTACCGTGGATATTTTTAAAGTTATGACTATTTAAAATTTACTTGACACGTTACTACTTTACCTTACGTACTTGACATCATATATTTTAGCAATTGTTATCAATATCTGTATAAATAGCCTATATAAAATTTCGATGAAAGTTTCATCAACATCTGTTTAGTAGTTTTTGCACGAATGAGTAAATAAATATCAAACCGTGTTTAAAATTTACATTTGTCGTTCGAATTCTTTTTTTATAAAGTTTATCTTTTACAGTATCAACCAAATAAGATCGGAGTCCATCAGCATTTAAATGCTTTTTTAACTGAAATCTGTCAATAATACATTGGTATTTCTATGAACTTAGATGAAGCCTAATAATGTGTCAGTTAGTATTACAAACTAAAGTCAAACTTGGGCACAACTGTGCTTTGTTGTGCCTTTGGTTTGTAGAAGAAATAGATATGAAGGTAGTGTTTCCATAAGGCTAGATACGTTTATATATCTGATGCAGCCTTAGTTAGCTCTTGTTTTATTGCAGCACATTGATATGACTACAATATATCCAATGGTAAATACAGCATTATTTAAGAAATACTATGAATACCTACCGCAATATCAACAATCAGTTTGAAGTCAATAGGTAAGAGCAGAAAAGTAATTTTCAAAAAGGAACATAAATCAATAGAGTGTCACATCTAAGAATATTTCATATTCCATGTAAAATATAATTCCTTGTTCCACGCGTCAAAGTTCCTCATAATAGTTGGCCTGTCGTGTTATTACACAACCTGTGCGATGTGCTCCCAACTCGGGCTATATTTTTATAAGTGCCAGCAGTTTTCATTTCGCCGGGTTATATACCGCTCTTGCGAGCTATGGCTCGTAACGGATTACGGCTCTGAAAAAGAAATACTTTCTCTTTGCTAATGGAACAAAAGTTATTCGAATTGTGCTGATTTTTCTACAAAATTACCGGCATTGGGATGATGTAATGGAAAGTGTGTTTCATAATTTACTATAGCTGTAACGCGGGCCCAAAATTTGTTAGTAATTTTCAAACATCGCGAACTTTAAATCATCATAACACATAATGTGTAACAACACAACGGCAAGCATCAGTCTATATATTTTGGGTATGGAAGGAGCCAATATCCAGCAGTGGCAAAGAGTACAAATTTGAATAAGGGAAGCCGGAGCTAAAAACGTTCCTACCTAATAGACTATCAGGTCTTCACTACCGCCATCGATGTTTCTATGACGATTAAAAGCAACAATCAAGAGAATAAAAACCTTTGTGAATTAATAGCATTTCTTATGTTAACTTACCAAACTAAAACTACATTAAACTCAACAAATATACCTAAAGCCTCCTCTTTTTTTTGAACAGACTACGTAATTGACTCAGCAAGATCTTAACAGCTTCACCGGATCCGATTAGACCTCCCACGGCAGCGGCTCAAGTCTAGGTTCGATCTCTCGGTAGGGAGCCCTTGAGTGCGTTGCTTGCGAGATACGGTGACATACAAATATACATCACCGCTACAACACTACACGATCACCCCCACACACGTGCACGCCTACACGCTTACACATGAAAGTGGAAGGGTTTACTTTGTTTTCCCTTATCGAACTGAAAAACTCTCAATTTTCCGATAATAAATATATGGAGGAGTTGTTCAGGCGTGTATGCTTGGAACACATATACGTTTCAACAACTCATACATATATGAATAGTTAGCTAGGTTAGCTAAGATAGGTTGCGATTTTGCATGCAACTGGCAACAGCCAAGCCGAGGCGTGCCGTGCACCCTTGAGCTGGTTGCCAAAATAAAATAGGCTGAGTGCCTTAAGCGCTCGCCTTAATAGTCCGGTGAAGCTGTTAAGACCTTGCTGGGTCAACAACGTAGTCATTTCGAAAAAAAAAACAGCTTCACTGGACTACTGCCTAAAGCTTCCTTGTGAATTCCACTTTATCTACTGCTACGAACCACATAAAAATCCGTTTAGTCGTTTTTAAATTTATCGTGAATTGAGAGACCGACGTGGCAGAGGCTTTTGTTCAATAATATATAGTGATTAATCACTAACTACGTACTATTAACTAATCGTACTACAATTAAAAGAAAGTAATCTGAAATATTTAAGGATTTAACAAAAAGATCCAACTCAAAAACAATACTCGTTACTTGTAGAACGAAAATAAAAATTAAAAGGCAATATTTCATATTATTATCTTGAGTTATTTGATAATTCTTGTCTCATGTTCGTGATTTAATGTCTAGGGGTCGCTGTCGGAGACGCTGGACGGGCTAAAAAAAAGTTACACAGACGTCATAATGATAAATTATACTTGTGCGTTATCTTGTAACTTTATGCTTCGTATCAGTTGCGTAAATTACATTCTGAAGTGAAAGTTACAGAAATGTGCTTTATATTGCTTCTTCGAATTATTCTATTCTGGTATATTATGAAATACGACCAAAACCGACAATGTTTGTTGGACAAGCAGTTTTGGAAATTTGGTTTAGAGTACTTCTTCTTGTAAGCGAATTAGCTTAAAAATAACATTATACGTTTAATATATTTCACTATGGGTGTATGATTATGTGGAAAATTAAACTAATAATAACTATGGTTTTAGACACATCGACGGCCTAATTTATATATTGTAAATTTATATAAATCATAGTAAACACGGACAGATCAGAGTGGAGCGTTACTGATCGCGATAGTATCTTTAGAAGCATTTAAACACAAACACATATTATATCAAAGGTTTACGATTAGTATTATGTTTTTTTATGTCATAGGAGGCAAACGGGCAGGCGAGTCACGTGATGTTAAGTGATCACCGCCGTCCACAGACACTTGCAATACCAGAGGAGTAGGTGCGTTGTCAGCCTGTGTTTAGGGAAGGGATATGGGGGGAGGGAAGGATGGAGAAGCGAGAGGATGGAAGGCGGGCCTCCAGCGCTCTCACTGACCGAACCAAACGCAATACTGCAAACACTGTTACGTCACGTCGGTTTTCTGTGAGAGGGTGGTACTACCCGGACGAACCGCCCCATTAATGCTGAAATCAGTTATAGCTTCAGCATGGCTCTGCCACCTCACCATGCAATAACCGTCAAAAAATATGTTTTTATGAATATATTTTAAAATATAATAAACACTATTATCCTAAATACTTAATTCAAATATAATATACGAAAACATACCCGTACAGTACATAAAGTTTATACAATAGATAACTTATTTAAACTACCCCATCTTGTATTTCAATTATCCAATGTATAAATATACTAGCTGTGCCCACGACTTCGTCGGCGTGAAACGGTATGTAAGGAACATCGATTAATAAAATCGTCTGAATAGCTTCACTCTATTTTCTTGTCTGCCACTTTTCTCTCGCATTTAAGTCACGTCATTAAAAGTGCAATAACTTTTCGGCAATCCTAATAACAACTGGCACAATTTTTTTATTTGATTTTAAAAACCCGTCCGCTATAATACAGGTCCCACACCGATCGTTCAACAACTTGTCCATGGAACTCGTCCGCGTCTATGACTAATAATTAAGCATCTGCGCCGGATCAGTTGTTTCGAGGTGTACTCCAATCGTCGAGATTCGGTTCGAATTGCTTTCTCAGTATATTCACTTAATTAGATTGTGACTGGAAGTTGATTTAAACCGAGTCGGAAATGTTTGAAGGACAGTGTATTAAGTATACATGAGTGGGGTCGATAGTACCTATCCTTTCGTAGTACGGTTTGGTTTTAGTACTTGACTGAGGTAAAATTTAATCGTTCACAAGTTTATTTAAGAAAGAAATAGAAAGAAAATAGTGTTTATTGTAGCAAATACCCGGACAATATAATATTACAGAAATAGAGTAACAAAGATGTAAACGTAACGTTAAAAATCTATTAAAATTAAAATTATGCTACGGTTTTACTGCAATGGCATAAATTCAGCACGGCACAGCATTTAGTATATTAAATTAATACCAATATATCAGTTGTACTTCTTAGTGCTTAAAATTGCTGTTAGGAACGCCTAGATAGTTATCACCAGATAAATGTGGCAAATAGACAAAGTTCTAAGAGGTAGAAAGAAAACGTGTTGCGTGAGGTGGCTTTGCATATAAAGAAATGAAGAGAGAAATAAGACAGCAAATAACAAGTATGCATTGACTGCATCTCAACATTGTACGCAATATCGGCGGCTATGGATTATATCCTATTAATATTTTTAATTTCTTTATATTTTTCGAATATCTTTCAAAGCGTGGACAATAACTTGGAAGCTTAAAATATTTCTGTTCTGTGCATCAAGTATTATTTATAGCGCTGTTTTTTTTATGATTCAAATATAATACCAAGATAAAAAAAAATCATTTTCTCTTTATGATAACTATACCAGGCAAATGCTTGTATAGTAACAATATTTATGAAGGACCCTCTGCACTCGATTCTAAATATCTAATTTCAATCTCAAGAATAATTAATAAATACTAGTGGGCGCCCAGTGGTCGACATTCGACCATAGTTAATTGATTTTTTGAAGTTTGATTTTTTGAAGCTCTGTAGGTGGTAGAGCCCCGCAGAAGCTATTTTTGGTTTCAGCATGAATGGGTCGGCTCCTCCGGGGTAGTGTTACCCCTCTCACAGATAACCGACGTGAAATAACAGTGCTTGCATTGTTGTGTTCCGTTCGGTCAGTGAGAGAGCCGGAGGCCCACGTCCCTTCCTCTTTCCTTCTTTCCCTTTCCTTCCCCTCCCGCTTCTCCCATATACAGGTTGGCAACGCACTTGCGATGTCCCTGATGTCGCTAGTGTCTATGGACGGTGATGATCACTTAACATCACGTGACCCACCAGTTCGTTTGCCTCCTTTAATATAAAAAAAAAAGTTTGAACTTTATTAGAGTTATTTTGTCAAATGGTATACTTCTATAATCAAAGGTTTTCATCATGGCTACTCAGTTATTTGCCATTTGCCATGATCTTTATTATATAATCATTAAAAAAAATCTTTGTGTAAATGAGAATGAAAACGAAAATTAATTATAAATTGGAAACAAAAACCACATGGTAAAGCTCAAATTTTAACCAAACATAATTTTACGAAAATAAAGAAATTTATCGCAACCCATGACACAATTTTCAATTAATTTTTCACGACACCATGGGGTGATATTACTGGGTGATATTGAATTAAATGTAGTCTGTTCATTATGAGAAACAGTGATATGCCCAGTATCATCGTTTGGAAAAGTAATGGATACATAATACAATCAAATCGTGAATCCAAGACAAAGACGTTTTTAGTACTACCATTAGCTTTTGAAAATAAACTCTTTTTTGTTGATACATGAGGTTGAATTGCAACATTGTAACCACGAAGGTCTAAGTCATGGATTACTTTTATAAACAAAATTCCTATTTTGATTATACAAAGTATTATTTGGCTCATTTTTTTATTAATTCATCATTTGAAGTGAGTTCACCATAAAAAATAATAAACATTACAATAATAGTTATATTTTATAATTTCATTGTTGAATGTAGGATGAAAAATGGTAATTGGAACGTAAGAGTTAAAAAATACATACAGTCGGGCATAGCAACTTCCTTCATAACCTCTTTTGAACTTCGTAACTATTGACGGCTGTCAAAATGTCTTTTATATTTACATGTGTGTATATGTTGTGTAAAATTCGAGTATTAGTGTGAGTAGTGCATATTTTAACTAATTTAATGTACTTCTAATGCATTTTTATAGGTATAGGAAATAGGTTAAAAAGGGATACAAAAACTTTGCTTCACGTATTAATATATAGATAAGAATGCTCTTACAGCCTATCTCTCTGTCTATCTATATATAAATAATATAATATATAAATACCTATCTCTTTTACGTTACACAGTTTCGTTTCGTAAAACCCAATTCACATCGTCACAAAAATCACTTAAATATATGAATCAAATTAAAAACCCTAGTGTAAATATCAAACCCCCTCAAGTAAGTATCGGCGAACGATTCTCACCACAATCATTGCAAACATGTGCGTCTTACGAAAATTTACTATGTCTAATACAATAAGCCAGTGCGGTGAGGTGTGCCCCGTCCTCCGCCATAGTACAGATACTACTGTCTCAGCGGTACAACTTTTATTTGATGACAATTTAATACAACTAGTAATCCTATCGGTTAAAGAAGACTAAAACGAAGACACCAGTAAATGGAGCTACAGCGTCGTGGATTAGTGTTTCTCACTACAAAATCTGTCACTAAGCTCTTGTGTGTTCCTATAGTCGAGAATACACATGCTTGCTACTCACACAAGAGCATGCCAGTTACTGGTAAGAGCAAGCAAGAGCATGTGTATTGAAATCTTGCCCTTAGCTCGCGTTCCAGTACAACGCGTACCAGAAAAGTTCAGTTTGATTGACTTTTTTCTATCGCGGGGAACTGGGGAGGAAGACTCGCATTCATTTTGTAGCACGTCACTAGAATTGGTTCTAGAAACTGGTATGGCAACCATAGGCTTGTAGGCACGTATTATTGATTTGTGTAAAATGTTATGCAATCTGGATGAGATTCAATAATATATTAAAGTTTGTTTTATTATTGAAAGGGTTATTATAGTGAACATTTAGGGAACCATGTTGGGCAATTTTTGGTAGAGGAAAATCTTATATGTTCGAGTTTTCGACCTCGACATGTTCGTGGCGTACTATCTAACCAGCTATGCACAGCAGCCTGTATACATATAATATTTATATGTTGTATTGAGCTTATGCAGTCCACCATATGTTTAATCAACCAATGAGCTGTATAAATATGTTGTTGCCCGGAGAGTATTTACAAACTATGAAATTTAAATAATGAAAACTATAATTTATTTAAAAAATCTAATAGAGAACACAGTTATTATTATTTTTTAAGTTTTTACTTCTATCAGCGGTCTTTACGACTGCCTTGACTTTTTTAGTAATTTTTATAACCTACAAGCTTCATAATAATTAATATTTTTGAAATATATTGTATGTACAGTAAATTGATTCAAAACATCGACTATTTTTTATTTTCTTTAATATATCGAAAATATTGTTAGAAATGATGAAAAAAATCCCGTTAAAGGCACATCCCTTAATATTAATATAAGGATATGCCGCATGGTAAATTTAAATTTCCCATATGATTATCATGGGTAATATTTTTTTTTGTTTAGAATAATATAACTCTTGGGTTATAAGGTTATAAAAAAGCTACACCAAATCGTTTTCTTGTATAAGATTGAACGCCCCTACAAAAAAACTATCTTATAATTTTTTTATAAACCGGCGCATTTCGATGTTATTCAACTTTAATATATAATTTGTAATATTTTCATTGTACAGTCATGATAATTTTTGTTATTTTATATATTGTGTTGATCTTACTACATTGTATCTATAGGTCAGTAAAGCTAATTATTATAATCATTAAAATGATATATTTCGTATTATTTGTTAGTCCTATGCTTGTAGTTTGCCTACCGTGAAATGGTTATACTTGGACCGAGTGGAATAGGGAAGGGTGCCCGTCGCGGGGGCTGGGAGCTAAATTATGTATTTTATTGTCGCCAGCTTCAATTTCATAACCAGAAGAACGGCTGAGATGAGATATACGTCGGTTTACAACCCAGCCTATTGAATTTGTAATACATACAAATGTCGCTATGGTATAAGGAAATGATATTCCTTTCTACAACTTTTGGTGAGAGATATCGAAGGTGCACTAATATGACTTGATTGTCAGTTTTTTGAAGTGAAAACTTTTAAGCGTATTGAGAGGTGTTTTTGGCAAAAGATAATTTTATAATTTTGCGTTATAATATGTATGTAGTAAGCCTGACTGGCTGTACTGCGCTTGCGTGGCTTGCGTCAGATTAGGGACGTCTAGTATAGGTACCTGTGTATAAGTAATATTGATATTTTTCAGCTCACCCATAGATTTCATTGATATAAGAGATTGATATGAGACATAAGAATGTATGTACTTGTTGCTCCGAGTGCCAGTATATATGAAAATCACACTAATGTTAATAGTCAATAAACAAATTCTAGAATTAATAAAATTACACAATAATTAATTGAACAATTCAAAAGATAATACAGTTATTCTATTGGTTGAAGCTTTCAATTCTGTCAAAAGTCCTTATAACTCCCGCAACTTTTTTTTGGCTTAGAGGACGGATCACCAGATCACATATTTTTTAATTGCCCTAGAAACAATTTCTCTCTCTCTCTATGATATTTTACCACCTTCTATTCCCCGTCCTACTAGTATTATGTGACTCTTAACTCTTGTTATGGATAACCATCTTAATTGTAGAATGCTTTTCGAAATTTATTAATACTAACAAAATTAAACTTTAGATTTTAGTGTAATGCTCCTGTATATGTCCGCAATCTAACAATATGCTGCATGTTTGATTTACATGTATTTTGTTTGTGATGTCTCTTTGTAGATAGCCCGATCTGAATATAAAGATATTAATCTTTTTGTCTGGCGCAACCTCCTATTTCTATGACTCTATTCACTTGAGATTGGCAAAATTGTGTGAAAACACATGTTAAAAAGAAGAAGAAGAAGACTTTTTTTGATAATTTTTGGCAAACATTGTTCTAGACCACTCGTACTATTGCCATTCTTGAGTAGATAATAAATATTATAAATATTTTGTGACAATTTCAATGTTCTAACAAAATGGTGGCTCCCTTGGCATCTCAGAATTCATGGTCTGTGGTATTATTTCTCATCCACTTCCTTTGTTCACAATTATCGAACTATATTTCGTAAAACACCACAAATATTATAAAATGTAACACTCGCTACACGACAGACTATGATCCCTCTATAAAGTTCTTTTGTTAAACAAAATTACTGGACGGTATGTGATGACAGCATTCAAACAGCTGCAACAATTGATAGATTTTTTTTTCAGCTTGTATCATCCTTCTGAAATCCTTGGTTGTATATAACTAGTTTTACTTCATTTACTTTAATATTGTGTTTAACCATCCCTCGATAACACTATTTTTTTCTGTACGAAAGGTACCGTATATCCACACTCAAGTAGTTAACGCTTTAATACCTCACTAGTGGGCGCCCAGTGGTCGACATTCGACCATAGTTAATTAATTTTTTAAAGTTTGAACTTTATTAGGGTTCTTCTGTCAAAGGATATATATACTTCTATAATCAACGGTTTTCATCATGGCTACTCAGTTATTTGCCATGAGCTTTAATTATATAAACATTAAAAAGAATCTATGTGTAAATGAAAATTGAAATTAATTATAAATATGAAACAAAAACCACGTAGTAAAGCTCTCATCATTTAAACAAACACAACTTTACTAAAATAAAGAAATTTATCGCAACCCGTGACACAATTTTCAATTAATTTTACACGACACCATGGGTGGATGGTATTACTGGGTGATATTGAATTAAATGTAGTCTGTTCATTATGAGAAATAGTGATATGCTCAGTATCATCGTTTGGAAAAGTAATGGATGCATAATACAATCAAATGGTGAATCCAAGACAAAGATGTTTTTAATACTACCATTAGCTATTGAAAATAAATTCTTTTTTGTTGCTACATGAGGTAGAATTGCAACATTGTAACCGCTTAGGTCTAACTAATGGATTTTTTTATGAACAAAATTCTTATTTTTATTATACACAGTATTATTTGGCTCATTTTTTTATTAAACCATCACTTGAAGCGAGTTCACCATAAAAAATAATAAACATTACAATAATAGTTATATGTTATAATATCATTGTTGAATGTAGGATTTTTTTTTTCGAAATGACTACGTAGTGTTGTAGCGGTGATGTATATTTGTGTGTCACCGTATGGCGCAAGCAACGCCATCAAGGGCTCCCTACCGAGGGATCGAACCTAGGCTTGAGCCGCTGCTGTGGGAGGCCTAATCGTTGAATGTAGGATAAAAAATGGAATTGGAACGTAAGAGTTAAAAATACATATCAACTTCCTTCGCAACCTCTTTTGAAATCGTTATTGACAACCCTGTCAAAATGTCTTTTTATTTACATGTGTGTATATGTTGTGTAAAATTCAAGCAATAGTGTGAGTAGTGCATATTTTAATTAATTTTTTGTACTTCTAATGCATTTTATATAAAATAAACAGCTATCTGTACTTTTCCGCCATATAAACTTTAACTATGCCAAACTTCAAGTTCACCCGTTCACGGGAAATCGGTCAAAAAGGGGTACAAAGATTTTGCTTCACGTATATAGATAAATAAACTTCATATTTATAACATTAGTTATGATTAAAACATTTTTACACCTTAGGAGTCGATGAATAACCTAATCTCGATAGGAAAACGGAGATATGAGAAAAAGTTGTACCTATACAGTACGATGATTTCCATAAATCTACAGGAAGATGAAAATTGAGACACCCAAAATACATTCTATACTGATAAGAACTAATACCATTTTCGTGGATTTCAAAATTCTCCATTCATACTTTTATCACAAAGATATTAAAGTAATTGTGTTCTCAGCATAAAAAATAACCTAACAATTATAATAATTTCACTACGTTGTGTACTCATCATTATCATTTTTTTACCCTAATCCCACCTAAATAGGTTTGGCACAACATGTTTTGTTTTTCCACTCTCCCCTATCAGATGTCATCTCCGTATTCACACCTTTTACACACATAATTTTTCACGCAATGCATCCATACCTTTTCGATCTTCCTCTACTACTATCATACACCCATCCAATATCATAATCATCATACCACGCCTCATACTATCTGTCTTAATTCTGTCGATTTTTTTTACGAAACGCACTTCCTCCTTTGATACTTCCGACTTATGAAGTGTGAAATTAATTCCACGAGACAAATTCACTTCTGAGATAGTTCATCAAACTTCCAAGATTCAGAAAACCATGAAATAACGCGGAAGTGTTTTAATCAGGGACTTCTATGTGACTAAAAAGTCGAGGGAAGTATTTACTTTTATAATTTACTGATAAATTTTGGTACTGATTAATGTTATCGTAATATGCTATACTTTTATATTAATATTATCTATTGTAATTTTTTGTTCCTATTTATTTAATCACACTGCATTTTTTCTTCGTAAATGTAACGTACGTCCAGTCAAATAAAAAATAGTATAAGAAATTATTATACTCAAATGATTTGTCTATTTAATTGTTCCACCAACGAATTCTCCATTTTTACCGTTCAAATAATGAATACAGAAGTATGGAATCATTAAAATTGTTATATAAAAGACAATGCGATCCGTGATCCAGTTTCCAAGATCGACCTAAATTTCACGGTGAAAATCGAGCATTAAAACTGGAAGAGCAATTATTTCGCAATGTTTGTGAATAAAAAAGAAAGTTTATCCGCTATTTTGTTCTCGATTTAAATCCCATTTAATTCTAATGAATGCATTTGAAGCGAAATATTAACCAATTATTAATTATATCATGGTAGAAAGATTACTGAAGTTTTATTTTACCCGATTTTTTTCTGTAAGTGCATTCAGGGAGTTAGTCCTTGCCTTACATATGTTCTTGGGTGGCCGTTTGTGGAAATAAAGTTGCTTGCTATGTCACAATTATTCTATTTAATCTATTACAGTGGTGTTGCTGTGCAACCTAAACGAGAGTCTGAACGCTACTATAATTTCAAGTATTTAATAAATACAATTTTAATTTAATTGTGCTGATGCGCACAATATAAATAGGCCAACATGCAATGTACGTAACCGTACATGCATCAATGATACTTGTGGTCGTCTACTGATCAAAATTCGACCATTATTAATTATTCTTTATAGTTTCAATAATACTGAAGTATTTTTTTAATTAAAATCTGTAAAAATATTATAAATCAGTCGAAGTAAAGATCCTGAAATATCGCGAGTAGAGTCTTGTAATTTAATGCTTCGACTTGTCGATGACACAGGAAAAAGGATCTTTTTTCCGTGTTAATTTTTTTATTACTACCACTAGGGCTTGATAATAACTACTAAACCAAAAAGATATTAGTTGCTTGACCAGCAGAAGAAAAAGGGTACAAAACTGTTTTATCTACGGCGATTTATTTACAAATAGAGTTTAATATATCGTTTGTTTAATTTTTCTCTGCTTGTCTTGTTTAAAAATTGTTAACTTGTGAATTGTTGCACATTATCGACAATGAACTGACAGTGAAGATCGTTAACATCAATCTACACATTTAGTAGCAGAACAATGGACACACGAACTGTGGTGGAAGGATTTTTTTTATATTATAGGAGGCAAACGAACAGACGGGTCATCCGATGGTAAGTGATCACCGCCATCCATAGACACAAGCAACACCGAGAGAGTCACAAGTGCGATGCTGACCTAAAAAGAAAGAAGAAAGAAAGAAAAATTTTTTTTTTTTTTTTTTGCGAAATGACTACGCTATTGACCCAGTAAGGTCTTAACAGCTTCACCGGACTACTAAGGCGAGCGCTTAAGGCACTCAGCCGATTTTATTTTGGCAACCAGCTCAAGGGTGCACAGCACACCTCGGCTTGGCTGTTGCCTGTTGCATGCAAAAACGCGACCTATCTTAGCTAACCTAGCTAATTATTCATATATGTATGAGTTGTTGAAACGTATATGTGTACCAAACATACACGCCTCAACAACTCCTCCATATATTTATTATCGGAAAATTGAGAGTTTTTCAGTTCGATAAGGGGAAAAAAGTAAACCCTTCCACTTTCATGTGTAAGCGTGTGGGCGTGCACGTGTGTGGGGGTGATCGTGTAGTGTTGTAGCAGTGATGTATATCTGTGCGTCACCGTATCGCGCAAGCAACGCACTCTAGGGCT
The DNA here is from genome assembly GCA_014332785.1 of Antheraea mylitta. Lineage (NCBI taxonomy): Eukaryota > Metazoa > Arthropoda > Insecta > Lepidoptera > Saturniidae > Antheraea > Antheraea mylitta. The sequence goes on along the minus strand of JACEII010000018.1, from coordinate 455,128 downwards.
CCCTACCGAGGGATCGAACCTAGGCTTGAGCCGCTGCCGTGGCGAGGCCTAATCGGGTGTGCGGGAGCGAAATTAACCCCCAGACCACGGCGGCGTGATCTGTGGTTACGCGGGCGTGGGCGTGAACACGTTCTGTTTCAAGGGACAGGCTGGTACTGATCGTTCGCTGACGCGATTGAATCAGGAGGGTCGGTAAAAATGTGTCGCGGACGTCTTTTATAACGCGCAGCGTTAGGTACGAGTTCATAGTTTGCGACGGATACCACAAACGGACTGGAAAAAAAAAACGTTAAGAAAGAAGTAGGTTATAATAAGAGTCGCCCATTTGGCGTGTTGTAGAGTTTCCGGAATCGAGAATGAGTTAACACCTTGAGGTAAACCGGGCATTGCCGATGTGGGCCAAAGTTTGAATGTCTATGTCCGAGAGTCATCATACTGCGCAGTGCGGTTACATAATTATCTCCATCTGTAACAGTTATCTTTTATATGGAACTTATTTAGGTTTACTTAATTCCGTTAACAAATAATTTAAAATGTTAAAAATCAAGTGAAACCGCGGGACACAGCTAGATAATACCAAACAGAGAAAACTGCTCGTTGCATCTCATATTAAACGAAATTACAGACCATTTTCACGTAACGCTAGGAAAAATATTTGACACAATTTCAAAATCTTAAACAGCGTTTAACGCCGTCTGTGATGCATTTCTTTTGCAGTGTACAATTCACTCTGTGAAATGGAAAAAGCAACTCTAAGATATGACTGAAAAGGGTTATCGTATGCGCGATGATTTTTATTTTCGTCCAGCGATTACGCTCTCAGCGTTAAAAGCGTTTTGAAGCGCTGCGTCGCTGTTTTCAGTGCTAATTAATCTTTTGCCTACCGGCATGTCTACGCGCCACAAACACCGGATATTACAGGATGCATCGGTGTGAGAAACGGCTTCAAAATTAAATTACGTCTACTAGTATCCATTTACGGAGAATGTGTAAAATGTCATATTTTCATAATTGGAATTATGACAATCAAAAAATTGATAGTTAAACTATTGTAAATCATATGCAACATATTTTTAGTGTTCCAAAAGCAATCATCATCAGCCCCTAAGAGATTCACTGTAAGGCCAGAGGCATCTTCCAGAAGAAGCGTATGGACATAATTACCACGCCAGCCCACGACATATTGACGATTTCTAATTCTGAGAAATCCACATTTCTATGTTTTCCCACAAACAGAGGTACTACAATAAAACTTCTCAGTTTCAAGCTTCCTTACAATGATTTCCTTCACCGGCATTCACAATTTAAATGTACGTGAATTCTTGGAAAATCATTAGTACATGCCGGTGTTCGAACCAGCGGATATCGAAATAATATTCCAGCGGTCTATGCACTAGACTACCACGACGCCTCGGTCGTCATACATTAAAATTCATTCTTCTGGAGGCTTTGACAAATAGAACGCATTTTTAGCGCACGTCAAGCCGTACTAGTGTCACGTACTAATGCCGCGCACCGCGTTATGATTATACTATTTAAATTGAAACGCATCAAACGGAGCGCGCGTGTTGTAAATGTCCGGTGAAGCTGTTAAGACCCTGATGGGTAAATAGCGTAGACATTTCGAAAAAAAAAAAAAAAAAAGTTGTAAATGTACTAGACATTACACCAGTGTGAAGCCGGTATAGGTCGCTACGTATTATTATAAATGCCATTTTAATTAGACAATGTTTCCACTAACCTTCCTGGCTCCCAGACTAGAGCACAGTCTAAACCAATTACGTCGGTAACCGAAAACTCAGTGTTTTTCGTCGACTAAGCTAAATTGCTCGGCACAGTGGGCTTTGAAGTGTTAAACGCTTATTAAATTTTCAAAGCACAAAAGGGAAATATTGTGTGCGTGCTGTAAAATGAACGTATAACTATAACCAGATATATTATAACCGAAAATATTCACACAACTTGAAACTTTATTGCTATTGAAATAAATGGGAAACTCGCGTAAATTCAGGACTCGCTTTTCAAATTCTCCGCGGTCAACTCTTGATTCTACGTATGAATTTAGAGTTAAAATTGAATATTGTGAATCGAGAATTGTTGCGCAATTTGGTGGTAATAAAATTAATCTCGTTGTTTTGTCAAAAGAGAGAAGAGAACGAAAGATAGAATTTCAAAAACTCGAAGTATTTTTCAACCGGTATATGAACCGATACCCAGTCAATTTGAGCTTTTTGTGAAGGAAAACATCACGATGATAACATTGCATGGTGTTAGCACTTAATCTATTGGCCGTCTGTTGGTCTTCCAGAAGCTATACTAAAGAGCCAACTTTTTTGTTGAACTCATACAACGCAAAAACCTAACTGGTTTTATTACAAAAATGAACACAGGTTTTTAATATTTAACACGGGTTTTACTAAGCAGTGTCTAAAATTTTGAACATAGTTGCACGAGTTTAAAGTACTTTATTACAAAAGCGTCTCTAAACGGTATCTAGCTAAATATATAGTTTAAGTTTTTTATGCTCTAACTATTCCAATGTTTCTAACTCTGAGTCGCGCTTGTTCAATTCAATCGCATCATTCCAAAACGTTTCATTATATGCAGATTTTGAAAATAATTTCAATTTATGAATAATGTTTATGTTCAGATCTTCATTAAGAAAATTTACTAATGTAAGTTCAACTAACTATCAGTATTATGACATTTTAGTTAAATGTATTTTTTTTTTTTTCGAAATGACTACGCTATTGATCCGGCAAGGTCTTAAGAGCTTCACCGGACTACTAAGGCGAGCGCTTAAGGCACTCAGCCGATTTTATTTTAGCAACCAGCTCAAGGGTGCACGGAACACCTCGGTTTGGCTTTTGCCTGTTTCATGCAAAATCGCGACCTATCTTAGCTAACTATTCATATATGTATGAGTTGTTGAAACGTATATGTGTACCAAGCATACACGCCTCAACAACTTCTCCATATATTTATTATCGGAAAATTGAGAGTTTTTCAGTTCGATAAGGGAAAAAAGTAAACCCTTCCAATTTCATGTGTAAGCGTGTGGCGTGCACGTGTGTGGGGGTGATCGTGTAGTGTTGTAGCAGTGATGTATATTTGTGTGTCACCGTATCGCGCAAGCAACGCACTCAAGAGCTCCCTACCGAGGGATCGAACCTAGGCTTGAGCCGCTGCCGTGGGAGCCCTAATCGGGTTTTAGTTAAAAGAGAATTATGTATTTGTTAAAATAAGTAATTTATAAAATTTATATATTATGATAAATGTGTAAGGTGGAATAATATTATACTATCAGATTAAATATATAGTCAAATGTCAATAGTGTTATATAATAGTCATGATTTCCTTGTGAAATTCTAAAATATATTTATTTGTTTTTAATTAATTATATCCAGGAAATTGATACTTTATTACAAAACTCTATTGCTGGCAAATAGAAACAATACAATTAGAACTGTTAACTTAGACAAGTGTTGGTGATATTGGTCACAAGCCCTATACACGCTAACCAACATGCCTATAGCAAAGGTAAATCTACCGAAACTGCCCTGCTATGTCTGACAGACAAGATAGGAAAGGCATTGGAAGACAAGCAGATTGCACTATGTGCATTTTTAGATATCGAGGGTGCGTTTGATAACACCCCAATAAAAACTTTGATCCGGGGCCTTGTGATTAAAAGAGTAGATACCACTATCACCAAGTGAATCGAAGCAATGCTTACTAATCGAACAGTCAAACTGACATTACATGGCACAAATCATGAGGTGGTAACCACAAGGAGATGCCCTCAAGGTGGGGTGCTTTCACCCCTACTATGGACCTTGGAGGTTAACCAGCTCCTGCATAAGATGGACGAACTGAGGATAGACACCCAGGGCTATGCCGATGACCTGGTGGTGGTTGTCCGAGGCTTATGTCAAAGTACTATCGTACCTTATGCAGAAAGCACTACTTGCCATCCACAAATGGTGCAACGATAACAAGTTAAAAGTCAATGCAGACAAAACAGTATTGGTACCATTTACGAAGAAAAGGCGTCTTGACAAATTAGTAAATCCTACTTTAAATGGCAAGACAATTACCTTTTCAACAGAGACCAAGTATTTGGGAGTAATTATAGACCAAAAATTAACTTGGAACAAACAGATTGATGCTTCAATTCAGAAAGCAAAGTTAGCAATGGGTATATGCGGACGACTGGCTGGTAAACGCTGGAGTTTAAACCCTAGGCTGGTCATCTGGCTTTATACCGCAATAGTCAGGCCGACAATAACGTACGCCTGTGTGCTCTGGAGCGGTAAAACTAGCCAGTTACCTGTTAGAACCCGTTTAGCTTCGGTACAAAGGGCAGCGTCTATCTTAGCGACGGGAGCTCTGTCGACCTCCCCTGGAGCGGCTCTGGAAGCGGTGGTGAATCTTCTGCCCCTTCACCTTCATGTAGAAAAGGTGGCCAGGTCAACAATGCACAGAATGTACGTACAGGGAAGAGCGAAATGGCTATCCCTGTCCTTGAGATCCACACTGGACTCAGTGATAGAAACCCCAGTTTTAGGTATGATATCATATACAAAGATACCTGAAACTAATTTTACAAAATTCTACACAGTAGACATACCGCCACGGGTCTCCTGGACTAACAGTGGAATAACGTGGAAATCGGGCAGCCTATTGTGGTATACTGATGGGTCCAAATTGGGACTTAACGTAGGCTGTGGTATTTATGGGTAGCGACCTAAGTTTAGGCATCATACTAATCTTGGCTGTTTCGCCTCCATTTTTCAAGCAGAAGTGTACGCTATTTTAGAGTGTGCCCATATAAATCTGTAAAAAGACTACGTTAACCATACAATTTATATCCACTTGGACAGTCAAGTAGCCTTACTGGCACTTGCTTCAGACTCAGTTGAGTCGAAACTTGTGTCAAACTGCGTGGCTGTATTAAACAGCCTGGGACAAAAAAAAACAGACTAATTTTGAGATGGGTTCCGGGGCATGCAGGCATTTGTGGCAACGAAGTTGCTGATGAACTTGCAAGGGCAGGGGCTATGGGAATACACATCGGTCCAGAACTGTTCTGTGGAATACCCAAAAGCGTAGCTCTCTTGACCCTTAGAAATCATTACAATCAAGAAGCTAAAACATTCTGGCATAACTTGCCAGGACAAAACAATTCCAAGGAGCTCATCAGGGCATTTAACCAGCGATATGCTGGTAAGGCCCTGTCACTCGGTAGGAATCAAATACACGTTTTAGTGAGAGCACTCACTGGACACTGTTCTCTTAAAAATCACTTGCACAACATTGGTGTCCAGAGCACAAGAGAGTGCAGATTCTGTGATAGTGCAGATGAGACCCCCAAACACCTCTTGTGCGAATGTGATCCACTAAAGCCTAAACGAAACCGGATTCTAGGAAAGCATGTATTGCTTCCGGATGAGGTACAGATGCTCTCAGCCAAAAAAGTCCTGCAGTTCTTAAATACTATAAGACTAGGCGGAGAGCTTTAGTAACATGGGGCGATCACAATAGATCACTACTACAGGACCATTAAAGGCCTGCATAGCCCCATTCTCCAGAATAATAACAAAAAAGGATAGACAAGTGTTAGAGAATATTAAAATTTAATTAATCCGTCTGTAAACAAAGAAAGGTACTCTTTTGTAAACAAACTTTTTTAAAGCAAGTATTCAACGCGTATTTAAATTTTTTGTAATAATAAGGACAGAGTTTAAAAAAGACAAACGCAATTATAGTAACATTCTGAAAGTAGCCTAGTGAAAATTGATGCACTATAAATTTCTACTTTCCTAAATAGGATCTAGGTATTATAATAGATGTTGGTATAGATATGTACATAAAATTAATTGCTCCCTATTAATTTAATCAGAAGGACTTCTCGACGCGGACAGAAAACTGCGAGATTTATCCTGTAATCAACGTTTAATCAGCGGCGGGGCGTATCGCGAATTAATTCCAAATTAACGTCATTAACGGGGCACAGCGGGCCCCTAACAATGAACCAGTGAGAAATTGAGCCTTTTAGAAAATTATTTAAGTGGGCGGAACGCTGATAAATTCTCAAGACCCGTGTAGTTCGGGTATTTTCGAGAACTTTCTCAAGCGCTCTCGAAGCGTTAGAGTAATTAGTCGACTTTTATCCAGCTGACGTCGTACAAGGTGAATTGTAAGAGATGGAATTATGTTTATATAATAAATAATGTAAAAGAAAAAACATACCTTAATCGGGAAACTCGATTGCTTTCAGGATCTGTGAAGGAAATAAATGTTTATAATATTACATGTAATTTTCAATAGTTTGTGATTCATTAGATAATATAGATAATACTAATTGGTTTAAAACTAACATTGCTATATATGATAATAATATAGTAATTATCAAGAAAGTTTAACATAATTGAACTTATTAATACGAATCTGTAAATTGAGAATCGTTTTCTTTTCAGGAAACTAGAAGATTTACACTGGATTATACTTTTTTTTTGGGTTTTATTTTTGACAGCAATCTTAACTAATCGTTAGTATAATTTGCAATTAAAAGCGCAAGCATACATTTAATTATTACGTTTTATGTTATAATTTGATTCACACGAAGTCACAGGCAGTAGCTAGTATCGAATAACGAAAACTAGTTAAACTAAAAGTCAAAAACCAGAATGCATGGGCGCCGAATAGATTGATTGACCAGTATGGATTTAATACACACCACGATGGCAGACTTCACCTTAAAGAATATAAGCACCGATTTGAATAACAATCAATTAGATTTACAGTTAGATAGTATCGTATAACAAATTCACATTTGATCAGATCGTATGTATTCGAGGTAGTAACCAAAACGCATCATAGCCTTCTATATTATTTGACCAGTATTTATTTAACATTTTGTTGTTATTGTAAGTGGTACGTAGTGATGGGGAAAAAGTCGTAGCGTTTTTTTAAAAAATACAAAATTAAATCACAAATTACATTTTTAATTCAACCGATTTCCATGGCTACTAATTACAAGTTAACTTTCTTAAACTGTCTGGATTAATTGTAGACTATGCACTCCCATCATGCATTATCCGATGTCCTGTGTATGGGCAAGGGCGACATCTCATCAGCATAACAATCTTTGTTGCTACAGGGCGAACAGGTGATGTTGCTGTCATAACTATGTTGTTTTTGGTTTTGTAAACTTGTTCAATAGTACTCATTGGGCACTGTATAGACCCTTTAGCTTTCATTCTATGTTTTATATGCACAATATTAGCTCAATACAAAACTGGGTTTATATTAATTGACCCATTTATATGTCCTTGTTAGGTTTTTTTATAACATAAGAGGTAAATGAACAGATGGGTTACCATAATATTATGTGATCACCAAGGTCCATAGACACTTGCAACACCAGGGCAGTCGCAAGTGCGTTGCCAGCCTGTGTTGTGGGAGGAGGCGAGGAAGGGAAGAGGAGATTGGGAGGGTGAGAAGTGATGACTCCCGAGCTGTCACTGGCCAAACGAAACGCAACAATGCAAGCACTGTTACTTCACGTCGGTTTTCTGTGAGAAGGTAGTACTACCCCGGACGAGCCGACCCATTCCTACTGAAGCCAGTAATAGTTTCAGCGTGGCTCTACCACCTAGGTAGAGGTGCAGCTATAAAACAACACAGTTTTGAGGTAACCAACGATGGAGTCATATTATCAGGTAAGTGGCAAGAACGAGAGCTCTCTGTCAGCGAATCGCACACTGACCTGAGTCGCTACAGAATAAAACCGCTATAATCAATGATACTATAACTTCTATGAGTTTTCAGTAACATGAATTGACAAATATCAGCAGCTGCTAAGTTTTATTCATAACTTCATTCATCGTGTAGCTATTCGTTCGCTCGATTCATGTACGAACGACTCGGGAGTCGGCGCTAGTTATTTCAAAGAAATTTCTAGAAATCTTGACGGAACGTGTGCTGTACGTGGGAGCTCATTACGACTTTCTTTGAATACGCCTGCGTTCATTAAAGGAGTGCAGAGTGCAAAGGAATTTTTCATTTAGCATCACACTGATTATAGCTACGTTATTGGATGTTGAATTACTAGATTTCAATTAACTTTTCAATTTATTTTAGCTCGAGAATTCATTTTATTAAACACCTTCACATTTTAAATAGAAAATAAATTCTGATTTATTTATAATGTTACTAATGACATTATTAGATTCATACATCCACACTGATCCACATGAATACATGCAGCTGTTACTCTTTGTGTTTGCTTCCTTTTAACAAATAATTTCTGTACTGATTGTAATAAAATCAGGCGTACAGGTAGCTTTGGATATTGGAAAAATAAATAAATTACAAGAAATATAATCTACATAAAAATATAATCCCTTAGTTTAAAAAAAAAAAACTCATATAAGCGACATTTTCTGTCTTACGTAACATATTATTCTAAACATATTCTGAGCCATCAAAAACAATCGTACTTAATACTTGGCCAAATAATAAAATTATAAGTTGCGGAAAAAGAGGACATAATGTTATAGGTTATATATCATCATGCTAAGACCGATAGGAGCGGAGAACTAATGAAGAATATTTCAAAATCAGAGTTTTTTTCTTGTTGAGAGCTTCTACTCCGTGTTAGCGCTAACGCTAAGGGCTAACCCAAAGTATCAATTCCACGCGAACGAAGTTGTTTGTACGACGACGAAGTCATGTGTGTATTACTCATCAATATTTGATAAATTTGCGGTAAATATATGAGAAAAGACAAAACAAATTGCAGAAACGAAGCTAGACACTGAACCCCGATCGCTTAAACCATCAGCGTCCTCAGATTTCTCCGATCTGTATGGTAAGCCAAATACCTCACTAGAAGTGTAAAACTGAAAATCCTTATATTTAACGCCAAGTTAGTCTTGCTGTGCGAGTGTAAATACTGAAAAAGCCAAAGACCTCACAAACCAACTCCAAGTCTTTGTCAACCGTAGTCTTCGTTAAATCTTGATAACCTTGGCCAGTGACAATCAGAAATTCAGGGTAGTGGAAAATGTGCCAAAAAGCTTTCCTAGACCTATAAATGGGCGTCGAAAACTGTTTTAGATCAACCACGCTTTGCGAAGGGACAAAGGTTACACTCGTAAGCAAACTTTGGACTGAATATCTCAGGGCGGGCGGAAACATGATCAACCTAAGTAGACCTGGGGAAGAACTGTACGCGCGTAGGCTAATAAAATTGGGCTTAATTAGAGTGACGTGAAACATGAAGCCACCGACAGAAATGATGGACAAGCATCATATCTGCTGTATGTGTAGTTTGGAGATATGGGATTTAAAACGACTGGAAAGAGAGATATGATTAATAAAAAATTGAGCTCTCATGGGATACCTGGCAGATATGAAACAAAGAAGTTATTTTGTGTAAGTTATATGCCTCAAAGAACAGATTACGACAAGAATCAGCTATGGTACAATGAAAAGATAAAGAATTACAAATTTAGTCCATAAAATGATGACTGTTTATTTATTTTATTACATAGATATTCATTTTTATTAAATACAAAAATGTAACCAGGCGTAGGAACGTTTTTTTTTTCTCGTACTGACTACGCTATTGACCTAGTAAGGTCTTAACAGCTTCACCGGACTACTAAGGCGAGCGCTTAAGGCACTCAGCTGATTTTATATTGGCAACCAGCTCAAGGGTGCACGGCACACCTCGGCTTGGCTGTTGCCCGTTGCATGCAAAAAACGCGACCTAACTTAGCAAACCTAGCTAACTATTCATATATGTTTGAGTTGTTGAAACGTATATGTGTACCAAGCATATTCGCCTCAACAACTCCTCCACGTATTTTTATCGGAAAAATTGAGAGTTTTTTCAGTTTGATAAGGGAAAAAAAATTTAACAAAAATAACCCTTCCACCAAGATGTGTAGCGTGTAGGCGTGCACGTGTGTGGAGGTGATCGTGTAGTGTTGTAGCAGTGATGCATGGGTGTGTCACCGTATCGCGCAAGCAACGCACTCAAGGGCTCCCTACCGAGGGATCGAACCTAGGCTTGAGCCGCTGCCGTGGGAGGCCTAATCGGGTGTGCGGGAGCGAAGTTAACCCCCAGACCGCGGCGGCGCGATCTGTGGTTATGTGGGCGTGGGCGTGATCACGCTCTGTTACGAGGGACAGGCTGGTACTGATCGTTCGCTGACGTGGTATCGTCGGGAGGATCGGTAAAAATATGTCGCGGACGTCTTCTATATCGCCCAGCGTTGGGTACGGGTTCGTAATTTGCGGCGGATACCACTAACGGACTGGGATGAATCGCGGCTCGCTCGAAATAACTACTTGTAAGTGATTTTATATACGTCCAGATGGACGGCATCTCCAGGTCCCTGTGAAGATCCGCCTTCCAGACGAACCAAGGAGCACCGGTGATTTTACGCAGAACCCGGGTCTGCAAAACCTGAAGCTTATCGAGATTATTCGCTTGGGCAAAGACCGGACAACTATAAGTCATAATTGGACGAATACAGACTTTATATATTGTGAGCTTATGTCTGAGGGACAGTTTGCTCTTCTGACAGAGTAAATAATGGAGGCGACCCAAGACCATAGCGGCTTTGTCTCGCACTCTCTTAATATGAGACTCAAACGTTAAATGGTTGTCTAATGTGACGCCGAGATACTTGACCTCGGTGGTCCAAGGTATCTCGGTTTTGTATAGCCTTATGGGCTTTAACTTGTTATCGCGATATCTAGGATCGAAGAGTATCGCGACACTCCTATCGGGATTAATACCTATACGCCATCGAAGAAACCAATAACCGAATGTGCTAACGGCTTCTTCGATGCGATCTCTGAGAACACTCGGCCGCCAGCCAGAGGCGTAGATGACTGTATCATCAGCATAACAACCTACCTCGACTCCCGGGAGCTTAGGTAGGTCACTGATGAACAGGTTGAAGAGGGTGGGCGCGAGTATTGAGCCTTGTGGGACACCTGAACGAATCGGACGGGGTGATGAGAGTTCGCCATCTACTCTAAAACGGAAGGTTCTATCGGCGAGATAATCACGGATGATGTGAACTAACCTATCGGGTATACCGGCTTGATTTAACTTGTATATGAGCCCTTTGTGCCAGACCTTATCTAAGGCTTGGCGACATCGAAAAAGACAGCTATTGTACGTTTCGGATTAGTGTTTTTCACGGGCGGATCTGGCTCCGGATGCGGATCTTTATTGAAATTAGAAAAGATTTGCTCCGTGAGGCGGAGTACTTGATCGGGACAAGAATGTTTGGCGCGAAATCCAAACTGCTCAGGCGGTATCAGACTAAGGTCGTTAATCGAAACCTGGAGACGGTTCAGAAGGAGCCGCTCATAAATTTTACCTAGAGTGTCTAGCGAACTGATCGGACGATAGCTATCGGGAAGCGTAGCTTTCTTACCGGGCTTGTGAATCCCTATCACTACGGTCCTCTTCCAGACGGCTGGAAAATGATCCTGGGACATGGCCGCATTGAAGATGCAGACCAATAATGCTATGATGCGGTCAGGAAGGAGCTTCAGAACCTCGTTCCTGATCCCATCGGGACCTGGGGACTTCCTAGGCTTGAGACGCTTAATGGCGGCCGAGACTTCGTCAAACGTTATCGGGGTTAGGGTATCCGCCGGAGGAGACGCGAGTGCATGCTCTACGGCTGTTTCGATAGACTATAGGAACGGTGTGTTTGGCGGCATTTATCAAAGGGCGCCAGGTCGTCAGCGCGTACCACGTAATAACGAGTATAACAAGTGGCCGAAAAAACAATTCTAATCTTATGTCTATACAGATAGGGTTGCCAATATTTTTAATTATTTACTAATATTTTTAAGTCACTAAGCCAACAATCAGATTTACCGGCACCCATAGATGTTTCATAACAAAAATAATTGTTATGTTACTATAAAAAGTAATAGGTATTTTATAATCCTATTGTAAATAACTATTGGTAACAAACGACCTAAAAAGAAATTGTTGTTTAAATTTATAAAATGGGTTGATCGATTTTAACAAAATTTGTATATGACATTCAAATATTAGTTTTAATTCATAGGCAACTATCAAATAAACATTGTGAAAGCGAAATTAAATTACAAAAGAATAGTATTTTTTACAAATTATTTTTATGAATTGTAGAATTTTTATGAATTGTAGTTTACAGGGAGTACACTCTACATATTTGTGTGAATTTTATTTAAAATTGATAGTCTTAGAGTAAAATGGAATCTAAAAAAAGAAAATAAATAACTGCGAGTGGGGTCACGTGCATAGCTAGCAATCAGTAAACATAAACTGAAAACATGTAATTTATTTTCATTACCTCAAAACCATATAGAATCGAATGAAAAATACCTCACAACACTTTTAATGAACGCGGGCGTATTCAAAGAAAGCCGTAATGAGCCCGCACTCGGAGCACACGTCTCGTCGAGTTCTAGAAATTTCTTTTAAATAACGCGGGCCCGAGAGGCCCGAGACGCTCGTAAATGAATCGGAGTGAGACCGACCGAATGAATGATGGTGAATGAATGGAACAAATTACTTAACGCTCTTCAGGTTTTAGTTCGGAGGCTGTAGCTTTGTTATATTTGGTATTATCCTATCCAATAGACTTCAAGGACGCGCTGTAGAGATATTAAAAATAATTATAAACTTATACGTATCTTTTCTACAATTATAAGTATCGAAATGTTGTTTAATATATTAATTTTTGAAAATACCAGGTAAATGTACCAAAATATTCTATGGATTTTGGAACCATTATTACCATACTAATAGTATCGTAAGGGGACGTGTGACTCATTGCAGTATAATATCTGGCGGATGGGTGTGGCAACTTGATGAAATGCGAGCATTACAGAGAAGAACCGAACTGTGAATGCCTATGACATCGAGATAAATGCCGCGCAGGTTAGTTGTGCAATCGACTTCATACGCGGTAGTCGTATTTTATACACAATCTGTTAAAACTTACTTACCAGCATTAAGAGTCATTAAAAATGTAACTTTACCATAAGAACTGTCGATATAACTGAAAACTCAAAACAATAAAAAATGGGTTCTATTTTGATGATTCTCATATTAATAATAGTGGAATGACAATAGTTAAATTTCAGAATTTGTTTTTGAATTATTAATATTACTATGGTTTTTACATCTATTGATACTCGGAGCAATCATTATATACATTTTTATAAAGTCTCTTAATAGATTAAACGTATGATAAGCTGCAAAATATTGTATGTATATGTACACAGGCCCTTATACTACGCGTCGCTAGTTTGACGCAAGCTAAGTGCAATACGGCCGTTCATACTAGCATGTCATGACGCGAAATTATAAATTTATCTCCTGCCAAAAATACCGTTACACGCATCTAAGAAAGTTTTCGGTCCAAAATTTTGATTTTTTTTACATCTAACACAAATATACTCCTACATACTTATCATCAGACCGTAGAAATAAAACCGCATCATAGAATATCTTCATCAAAGCGACAATTTTCGCGTTTTTATTTTTCAATCTAAAATCACACTGACACATGTGGCATTTATTCCGGCCATCAAAATCAGAAAACCTATAACAAAAGTTAAGTTTAAGTTATAATTAAATAACTTAAAAAATAATCAATTTTATTTGAGTTGATTTTAGAAATATGATTTTACCTTTTCAAATACTTAAAAGAGTTTTTCATATCATTCCAGCGATATCTGCCACTGAAACCGTCTACGCCATTGTTACATTGGTTAGACACGAGTTTTTTACTAGCATTTCTTTCTTCCGACTTTTCTTACACTGTGTAATCTATAAGAGACAGCGATATTTACTTTACATGGCGTCTCGTTGTAGTAACCATTCCACAGTGTAGTACGAAACTAATTACGTGTAAGAACTACATAATCTATATATTTACGAAGACATATCTACCCAAAAAAATCTAGTTCTTGTATTATTAACACAATTATAACAAAAGAAAAACCACAAGATAACATTTGAAACAAGGAATAGACATCAAGACAGTAAGTTACTTGCAACATCTGATGTATTGAATTAACATTACCGGAAGACATCTCATAGGTGGGAACACGTTATAATTTTGAAGTTATTTTTTAATAACTGAGCCACAACAACACGTGGCCAAGTCAGATAGTACTTCATGAATATTAATTTACTGGATCGCGAACATTAACGATATACGGATGATCGCACGAATTATCCGATACGAAATATATATAAGAGTTGTTGAGTTATGTATGCTTGGTACACATATATGTTCCAACAACTCATATATATATGAATAGTCAGCTCTGATAGTTCGCGAATTGCATGTATCAGGCAACAGCCCAAGCCGAGGTGTGGCGTGCACCATTGAGCTAGTTGTCAAATAAAATTGGCTGAGTGCCCTAAGCGCTCGTCTTAGTAGTCTTGTGAAGCTGCTAAGACCTTGCTAGGTCAATAGCATAGTCAGTTAAAAAAAAAGGATGGTTGCATGAATGTAGAACAAGAAGCAGAGACAATAATTCATAGAGATATGAACAATTTTGCTTTTATTCCTGACGACAGATTTTAAACTTGAGGTTAATAGCCAGTAAGGTAAGCTTAGAGAAATTGCTTCTAATACATACGAGCGCTATCACACCGCTTAGTCGCTTGTTGCTTATCACTCAGACCGTGATCACAAAGAACGTGATCTCTGAATGGTAAGATCGTTTTGAATACCCTTCCGGATGCAATTGTCGATGGGATCGCTAAGCCAATGCGAACGTCTTTCGATAGTACAACTTTTTAGTTCGCTTGTAAAGAAAGCCTTTGTTGCTTGAATCTTCGCCTTCCAATTTGTAATAGTCTCTTAATGTAATATACGATTTATCTGTGACTTCTACGTCTTTGTATATTTAAAAATAAATTCTTGTATCTTTAAATGTTAGCACTTAATATCAAGATTCATCAATAGATGATTCTTTTTTTTTAATATTCAGGATTATTTTAGGATACGTACTCTCTCATATTGCTATGACATCTGATTGAGCTACCGGTGACATACTTTAAATACCTTCTAAGGAAGGGTCACAAAATATAATAGCTAAATATTCTATAAGGCGACGCTTTAAGGGAATGTAATCTATTAAATAACAGACTATCATGTTTTATTAGTAGGTAAGGTATCTGCACTCAATTGCATCGATCTCGAAGTGTACATGGTGATAAAAAACTCGCTCGCTCTCTTTAAGTTTGTCGTGATCCTTGAGCTTTAGCTGTTGGTTTTAAATTGCATTGTGCTTACTATCACGTCACTATGCTTTTCTACTAAAACAAAAAACAGTTCCTGTCTTAAAGACACATTGTAGAAATGAAACTTTAATATTACAGGAAAAATTTTTATTAAGAAAATACATCAAAAAGCCAACGTCACCAAGCCACGTTAAGAGAAAACGCAGTGCGCAAAGCATTTGGAAAATAAGTTTTCCAAGGAACTTATTTATGTCACATTCTGCAGGAAGTGTCGAATAGAGCGCGTGAGGTAACTGTAGTTAGAACTGAGCGTAACTACACTCATCAAAAAAGTCTAAGCAACATGTACTAATTTAAATTTTAGGATGGTTCTTCACATTATAACGTTGTATTTTATTTTTAAAATAATATCTTTAGAGTTCTATGACGTAAAAATAACAGCTGTTGTCTTTATAAGTTCTTTTAATAACAGAAATGAAGAATATTACAATATACTGTAGAAACTAAGATACATAAGAAACTAAACTTTTTTTTTACAAAATGAAATTTCTAAAGAAAATGTATTTATTGTGAAAGAATAGAA
Source organism: Antheraea mylitta (assembly GCA_014332785.1). Classification (NCBI taxonomy): domain Eukaryota; kingdom Metazoa; phylum Arthropoda; class Insecta; order Lepidoptera; family Saturniidae; genus Antheraea; species Antheraea mylitta. The sequence goes on along the minus strand of JACEII010000018.1, from coordinate 439,253 downwards.
CAATTTAATACAAAGTATGGTCTCCTCTGCTATTCAGAACTTGTCAGCAATGATTATTCATTGAATTAATGAGACTGTTTGTATGTCATCTTGCGGTATTCGCTCCCAATGGAATTGTAACAAATCCTTCAGCTGTTGGGTTGTTGTCGCTCCGTCCAAGTCCTTTAAAACACGTCTCTGGAGTATGTCCCATGCGTGCTCGATGGGGTTGAGATCTGGCGATTGTGCAGGCCAGGGCAATACCCGGATGTTCTCCGTTGCAAAGTATTCACTGGTTCGCCGAGCTGTATGTGAACGCGCATTGTCATGCATTAACCTAAAACCGGAGCCAAAGATTTGTAAAAATCGGTAGACATAAGGTCTGAGAATATCCTCAATGTAATTTTCAGCATTCATGTTTCTATTTACAAAAACGAGCTCAGTTCGCCTGTTCTTCATAATACTCGCCCATAACATAACTGTTGAGCCGCTGTATGGATGAACTTCCTGAACGCACCTGAGCCTTTCAGTATTTCCGGGCCGACGATACACTCGCACCCTTCTTGTATCAGGCTTAAACCCGAATCGCGACTCATCGGAAAACATAATTTTATCCCATTGTTCCTGGGTCCATGTTATGCGTTCTCTACACCATACCTATCGACGAGCGCGATTCTCGTGACGTATCGGTGGGCACCTGATTGGGCGTCGAGCTCGTAAGCCGTACTCATGCAGTCGATTTCGCAGTTTGAGGACTTACATCAAGACCACTTGAAATCTGTAGCCTCAAACTTATCTCTCGAGCGGTTAACATCGGCTGGCGTCTTGCAGTCAGTTGTATGTACCGGTCTTGCCGAGTGGTTGTACTTCTTTTATGGCCTGGATGCTGTTCAGCGGGTTCTCCTGTATTATTGTAGCGCTGCCAAAGACGACAAATAACACTTCTATGAATGCCAAAATGTCGAGATACCTGGGATTGATTACTTCCCGCTTGCAACATCCCTACAGTTCTTTGCATTTCATCTGCCATCAAGTGACATCGCTTTCGCTTTCTTATCTTTACGTCAGTAAAGAATATCTAACAATTCAATTTTGTCGCTAACTTTAATTAAATGGTTGGTAAAATTATAAAATCAAGACTAAACGTACTTAAATTCAAACAAATTCGCAGTCATTTGAATTTTATGAAAGAACAAATCATAATAAAAATTTTTTTTACAACCAGCCAGTATGTCATCAATAACAAACAAGTTTACTTACCTACGCACTTTGTTTGAGTAAATACTTAGAAATTAATTAATATAAATGGTAAAATTTGTAATATCACGCATGTTGCTTAGACTTTTTTGATGTGTGTATATAAAATATCATAACTTCTTATTCCCTAATTGTCGACTCCAAAACTGGAGCTTTGTTTTTGACAATATCATAAGAAAAACTTTAGTTATTACTGTATGTATTTCTTTTCTTTTTTTACATCTTTCGTGTGGCAGTTATTGACAATACTACACTTATTTTCAAGAGTCTATTTGAACGTGATTTAAATACCAAACTGAAAACTGTTGAGCAAATTATTTACTAAATACAATATCGTCACTTTCCCTAACGTTGAGAAAAATTTTCTTTAAGAATATTGCAATAATCTTTAAATAGTCCTAGTTACTCTCTACATTGTAAAGCCTAGTAAATAAGAAGAAATACCCAAGGTATTACAGAAAATCGCCGACGCAGTTCTACCGAACAATGAGGGAGTATGGTCGCAGGTGCCGTTCCTCTCTAATATGTGAGACTGAATATTGTGTGCACTCAGCTATGCGCCGGAATGAGAACAGTTTGACGTATTAGTTTCGAAATTCTGATTTCCGCCTGCAACGAGTACTGTACATTGTCTTGTTTTCAAATGTAAACCTATAGATTTATGAGAGATTTAGAGACAATATGATTAAAAAATTGTTATGATGATGAAAGGCGAAACACATCAGTAACTATACTGACAATAGCCAGTGCATTATCTCCACAATTTGTCATCTTTGCGTCGGTTATACTCGCACTTTACTCTCTTTGTAAACGCGACGTCGAAGACAAATCCTTTGATCTCTTATTTTTTTTAATTCCTCTAGATAGACAACATTTCTCAACGAAGTTTTACTCTCTTTTATTTCTCTAAAGTTATGTCTAGTTCTAGTCACTGCTGGTTCTATTCACATTAGTTTATTGAAATAGTTGACACTGTTCTTTTTTTTTTTAATAGTAGTTTATTGTTTATTATTTTTTGCTTTTCAGTTTTTTCGGCGGTTTAATTTTTTGTTAAAAAGTTTTATTACTTATAATCAAAATCGAAGATATGGATGGACAAATCGGATGGTATGCGGTGATGCGAGGGTGACGTGAGGGTGATATGGGGGGCTGTTATGCTAGAGTTGTGCGGGTGGTATGCGGGTAATGTGGGAATAGTGTGCGGATGGTGTGCGGGTGGTATGTGGGTGATGTACGGGTGGTGTGCCGGTAATAATGGTTGGTGGCTGATACCTGATTAGGGAGAGAAGTGTTGTCTCGTCTTGCATCGATCTGAAGGGACGGCCAAAGGGGCCAAGGTGGAATGAGTCGAGGCGCCCGTCACACCATTGCACTGGTTCTACTGTCTGGGAGACAGTCAAGGTGTAGAGGTTATCTGCCTTCAGTGCGGGAGGTCCAGGCATAGGCTGTACCAGCCGCCGAACCGATGCGTGGAGTGCCATCGTCATTTTTTATCGTTTCATTATGGCGATAGAGGGTACACCGTGGAGTTTTAGTGAGTACGAGTTTCATATTATCCGATCTCAGAACCGGGCGGGTGGCGTGTCCGTGCGGGTTTCCCCACGTTAAAAAAGGGCTAAACACTAAATTTACGACATGGTACAGAGCTCTATAAAAAGGGATTGAAATTCTACTACTACACTACTTCTGCAATATAGCAGTAACCGTCCTAATATCGCAGATGTTCATCAAATAACCTGTTCAAGAATTAAAGGGATTATTTGTTTAATGTCCTTTAAAAATAAAAAATAAATTAAATATGTAAAAAGTTCGATAGAAGACCAAAGCCAACCAAATAAGTACCTAGAACAAGATTATTCGAACTACTGCTCCCACTAACTAAATAACCGGCAAATATCCTGTTAATCTATCCCGATGCTAAAAAATAAGGAGTATTTATGCTTGGACGCGTTTATCTCTTGAAATAGCTATGAGATTAGAAAGTGTGATCTGTATTTTATAGCCTATTTGTTAAAAACAATACAGGCAATGCAAATGGTACGTTACAAAATACCCTAAACTAAAAAAAAACAATTGTATGAACGGGCCATGGGACTGAACAGTACAACGCTTATGGTAAGAGAGTCAGTCGCAGAATTTGTTCACTTTACAACAATCATACTATGTAATTTTGTTGACAGTAATTCAAGATTACAATAAATGAATACAAACTCATCCGTATGGTACAGTTAGTAAAATTCATATATAACTGAATTACATCCAATCTAATGCCTTCATTAACAGCATTTGATAATTAAACTAAGGCTGCGGTGATACGTGGCGTTAAATCAACCATAAATCAACAGTAAAGTGCAGATAATTTCATCGCTAAGCCCGCATTTCACACTCGACTCGGCAATTAGACGTGATCTGTCTGATTAACATGCGTTGTTGGCGCGCGCCGTTGACGTACCGTTCTACTGTCAGCGATTTCAATTTGTAGTAAATTTAGATTAATCAATACATATGATAAAAGGGTAACGGGATGAATTCTGTAAATTACAATTTTTAAAGAGAAAATATTCTGGTGGGGTTTGGAGTCAATAACAGAACACATTTCCAAGGTTTTTAAAATTTCTGTCTGTCTGTCATTTATACAGGATTCACGGAAAAACTATTAGACGCATTTTGACGACATTTGGTGTGGTAATAATTTACACACCGGTATAACATGTAGGATATGTTTTACCTATATAACACATTGGTATATATGTATATCTCACTTGTAAAAGAAACGCAAAATAGGAGACATTTATGTAGGAATTACTGGGCGCATTTTGAAAAATTCTGATACTGATCTGAAATCTGATTTTAATACACAATTTAAACTTCGTACTACGTATATTTTAAAATTTAAATAGTTATCGAATACCTTATATGATTTCGTTAAAACATATCATCTAAGTGTTATTGGACTAATTAAGAAATTTATTAGACTGTATAATATTATGTTTACATTAATTAAAAGCTAAGACAGATTATTCACGCTTTTTGTGAAGGAAGCCTATTATAATATTACTTTGACATCTTGAGACTGAAATTTCAAGAAACACTTTATTAACACTTGAATAAATGGATAAATTAGTACCCTAAATGTACATTTAGTTACTTTATTTTATTAGTTTATTTTCGTAGCAAAATTTATATAATCTGACATCAAGATTTTCATTTAAGCGGAGGGTTAAATAAATATATATTAACTGAGTAACCGTATGCATTATATTAAGGGCTATATATGTCAATATCCACTTTCAAACAACCCAAATGAAACTATATACATAGGATCTTTCAGGTGTTAACTGATTAAATCGTTGTTCTATAATAAATTAAGCAATATAATGCAATTATGAGTGACAAGGTAATACCGAATGCTAATTTAAATAATTTAAACACAGGTCACATAATCAATAGTTAAAAAAACGAGCAACAACTTATGTAAATGACCTAAGTTTTGTGATTACATTCCAATTTTTTCATAAAAATATAAAAATAAGAAGATATCTTCTTTACAGTAATTTAGATAATTGACACTATGTATTTTTATGATTGCAATGTAATTTAGATTTTTTTAAGTAAATAAATATTTTAAGCAACTATTTGTTTCTTCGCAAAATGTAGGACTTAGTAAATACTGTTTCTATTAAATTCTAGAATAATTTATGGCATCTTATATGTTATGATTATTTTGATATTGAATTATCATAATTAAGAAGTGTTATGAATACAACTAAAAATGCATTTCCTGTGTCCGTTTTCAGTCGGTCCACGCCCGCAACCATAGCACTGACTAACTACCACATGCTCGCACCTGACATGAGATCTTTCAGCGGTTGGATCACAGGTAACACTTACTATTTCGTGATGTCATCTCTATGTTTTTCCTTGTTCTATATCCATGATTCAATACCAACATTGACTGACGCCACAATTAATAGGTTTACCCATCGGACCGTGGACGCTCCGGCACGGAACCTTGTGGATTATAGTTTAAAAATGGCTATAAAAGATGATAATGATGCCAATTAAGTTAATAAAGCCAGTTGAGTAAAAAAAAATAGTTGTTCGTATTTGATACGATCTTTAGCATGATTAATAAAATAAACGTAATCATAAAAAGGAGCAGACCTAAAATACACGTCGCTAGTCTGACGCACGCATCGCAATCGCGTACGGTCGGTAACGTTTAATAGTGTGTCATGACGTTAAATTATAAATTTATTTCTTGCAAAAAAAATACCGCTTAATGTGCCTAAAGAATTTGTCACTTCAAAAAATCTAAGATATCTTATATGACAATTGGCAGAGTCCCGAAACAGCGGTAATTGCAGAAAACTGAGAATAAACGTACATTTAAGGTTAGTACGTATCGCGTCGCACTAAATCAAGACAAAGTGTTGATCTTTCTGAAACTATGATAGCTCAAAGTGATTTTTGGACATTTGGTCGACCGATGTAATTTTTGAATCCAGCGATTAGTTGGCGCTTTCGGTGAGGGAAAACTATTGAAACCATACTATGGTAGTAGCTTCTATATTATTGAAAATGTGTCGTAAGATATGTAAATGTGTTTCAGTAGCTTAAGATTCAGTTTTTCTTTAGGATTAACTTAACAGCTCAGGTCACATCGCCATTTGGTTTTTTCTTTTCGAACTGACTACGCTATTGACCTAGCAAGGTCTTAACAGCTTCACCGGATTACTACATCATCATCGATACTACATCGCCATTTGATACCATGTGAAGTTGTAGTTAAAGTATATCACTACATAGTATAAAACAAATTCCTCTGCCACGTCTGTCTACACTGGCGACAAACTCAAAAACTTTTGAACAGATTTTCATGTAGTTTTTGATCAGTAGATAAAGTGATTCGTGAGGAAGTTTTACGTATATTAGGTTTTGAGTAGATTTGTTGAATTTGTCAAGAGTTTTTGTTTTCAGGACGGGACAACGTCCACCGGTCCCGATATTGTTATATAAAAAAATCGTATATATAATGATCGACACCCAGTCGAACCATTTTCCATTATTTAATAAGCGTAAGAAACTCACCATTGTAATAAAATACTACAAAAATAATCAACTGGTATTACATTATTTATGTGACAGAATAGAGTGGATCAATATGTGAACGATGGTGAAATCAGGAATGGACCCCTCTCTGGCATCCTTTCAAAACGATTTAAAATATATACTATACGTATACATACATAGAATTATAAACGCGATCAAATTTCTTGTCGAAGTCTAAATTATTATCTGAACCGGTGGTAAATCAGTTTCCATGTTCATAAGTGCCTTATTAGAGCCTAAATTCAATAAAGTATTTGTGATTTTGAAGAGGTAATGTTTAGATATATGTAAGTAATAAAACTCATCGATAGACAATTTTAAAGACAGCACTGAACAAAACTAAAGACGTATTCGCCCGGGGCACGAGCAAAAAGCGAAGGAGGGTTGATTGAAATCCGGGAACGTTGCGACGACTGTATCCGAAACGCCGAAATTCCGACGTGGCCGCTCTCACGGTGCAATGCTTGCTTATATGCTCTACTTGTAATATTAGTATGACAATTTTTTTTACCTTGGTGGTTTATTCAGGGTCCATAAAAAAATCATCTGTTTAGAATATATCTCTTAATAGGTTGTTTGATGTATTTTGAAAAAATATAAATACGTGCAATGGTTTGTCAGGATAAAAAATACATAATTTTATTTCGATGTAACTTGTTATATTTATTTATTCATTCGTTATATTAACAATCTTAACATTTTAATATATTACTAATACAATTAGTTTTCTAATTTGAATATACTGAACTGTTAAGAATAACACGCAATAACTAGCTGTGCACGCGATTACACAGCGATTATACTGTCTTACCTAAAGTAGCTGAGCCCGCGACTCCGTCCGCGTGGCAGGTAATGTATAAAAAGAGTGGCCAATACAATGATTTGAATATATCGAGTCCATTTACATATCTACTTTCTTTCATACTTAAGATGTGTAGTCGTTAAAATTACAATAACTTTTGATAGAATGAAACAATTTTAATGAAACTAAGACTAAAAGTTACTCGATGATATGAATTAATAATATGAATTAGAATTTTTTTATTGGTGAAGTTTTATCGGGAACATAGTTCCGTAACAGTGATGCGTGCTCAAACAAAACAGACAAACAGAAAAATAGACAATTCTAAAAATAATTGAAACGTATTTTATTACTTCTTTTTTTTCGAACTGACTATGCTAATAGTAGTCCGGTGAAGCTGTTAAGACCTTACGAGGACAATAGCGTAGACAGATCGAAAAAAAAAAACAAAAAAGACTATGTCATTGGCCTTGAAAGGCCTTTACAGCTTCACCCGACCACTAAGGCGAGCGCTTAAGGCACTCAGCCGATTTTATTCAGGTAACATGATAGGGTGCACGGCACACCTCGGCTGGGGCTGTTACCAAAAGAACCCAATCTGACCTAGCTAAACTATTCTAAGCTACTCATACATATACTCGTTTGTGAGTCATACAATGCGCGACCACACATGTTAATGGAGATCAAATTTAGGAATTAAGCGAACGGCACCTTACTTATTTCAAGACACGTGCACCATTTTTTTTTTTTTCAAAAAAATCTAAAAAGTACACACTCTTTAGATTCACTATAATTATTATATGTATAAAAGAATACATGTAAAATACAGTGGGGTTTTAGTCGGTAATCAAATTTTTTATAAATGAATATTTAGTCGGTAATCAAATTTTTTATAAATGAATATTTTTCTAAAATATTAAGAAAGAAAGAAAGAAAGAAAGAAAGAAAGAAAGAAAGAAAGAAAGAAAGAAAGAAAGAAATACTTTATTGTTGGAACAAACATACACTTAAGTTGAATTAAACAAATTAGTTAAACACAAAAAATACATTTGAAAACTAAAAATAAATGTCCAACAATTGGCGAACCCATTCAGCAAAAATGTGCAATACCGTAGTACTGCAGCGCTGATTTTCGATGGGAGCCGATATGTTGATAAACGGACGTTCAGACGGTCATATTAATGTAAATATAAAATTAATAACGAACAAAAAAAGTAAAAATTACACTTAACACGTCACGGAAAGTCACACTAAAGAAGTATGGTTACTGTAATCACAAATGTAAGACTAAATAATACAGAATTAGTTTTAGAAGTAAAAAATACACACCAACAAGATGAGCGTACAATAGAACTGCCTGAATATATTATACGTCACTGTAATTACTGAGTTTGAATTTGCAATAGGTAGTGCTTATATAAGAGTTTAAAGCTAGTTTTACTCTGTTTGGATCGATATGGTGGTGGGATGTTGTTCCAACAACGAGTGGCGGCATATTTGAATGACCCTCTGAAAGCAGTAGTTCTATGGAAAGGTATCGATAATGGCTTAGTAATGGTGCGTGAACATGAAAAATATGTGTGATTATCATGTCTCCACTCTAACTTGGCATACAAATATTTTGGAATTTTGGTTCTTATCAGCCCAAAAAGTAACGTAGCCATGTGTAACTCGCGTCGTGCTGCCATTTTTAATATATTTGCATCATTCAGAAATGGTGAAATATGCCCACGGCGCGGAACATCGAAACAAAATCTGGCACAAGCATTCTGCACACGCTAGATGGATCGATCAGTACGCGATAGCAAACAAGGACCATATACTGTATCACAATAATTAAGTCTTGATAGAACCAGAGTGTCAACTAATATCTTCCTCAGTGTGACACTAAAATACTGTCTAAAGCGATACAATATTTTTAACCTATAGAAGCAATTTTTTATAGCATTATTTATGTGCGACTCAAAACGAAGTTCCGGGTCGATGAGTAACCCCAGATTACGAATTATATCGACCCTATCTATATTTTTGTCCATAATCTTTATCACTGGATTGGCGGATAGAATAGAATTGATTTGCAATTTGCTTCCTAAGACCATGAATTTTGATTTGGCTGGATTGAGGACCAGTGTGTTTTGCTCAGACCAAGATATTACTCTACCGAGATCCTCATTAATTTTATGAACGGATGCCCTGAGTTCATCAAACTTAAAAGACATATATAATTGTAAATCATCAGCGTACATGTGGTATTTACAATCATGCAAACAGTGAATAATGTCGGCACTGTAGATTATATATAGCAGAGGCCCAAGAATAGACCCCTGAGGAATTCCTCAAGTGACAGGTCTAGCGGAGGAAGCAACCGAAGATCCATTTTCTTTTCTTATTTCAACATACTGTGAGCGATTAGCTAAATAACTGTGAAACCATTTGATAGTATTTTGGTCGAATCCATAGTAACGCAGTTTAGCTAATAATAAATGTGTATTGATGGAATCAAAAGCCCGTGAGAAATCGAGCAGAACAAGAATAGTTCCCTCCCCCCGATCCCGTGCCTCAAGAATATTGCTCACAACATCTAATAAAGCAGTAGTAGTACCACGTCCATGCCTGAAACCCGACTGGAGATCCGGTAGAATACTGTTACTTTCAAGATACTGTGTTATTTGGGTGTACACAACTCGTTCCAGAATTTTTGACAAGCAAGGAAGGATGCTTATTGGACGCAGTTCATTAAAATTTTGTGGGTTATTATTTTTCTGTATTGGTCGAACAATTGAACATCGCCAAAGATCTGGAAATGTATTTGTATTGATAGAAGCATTAATAATAGATGTTATTGCCCTCAAGGTTTGCGGGAGTGTGAGCCTTATCATGTCCTTAGTTATGCCATCAGTTCCCTGAACATTTGTCGTAATACTTTTAATAATATTAAAAACAGTCATTTCATCAACAGTCTTAAGAGCAAATGTTGACGGACCATGTCTATTGTATTCAAAAAATGTCAACTGTGAGATGGTTACATTTTGGTTACCAGGAACATCAAGGAAGGCATCATTTATCCCTTCAGGATCATGAAGGTGGTCAGGGAGAATACTTTCCTGGCTTGGCACATATACATGGGATTTTAAATTATTCCATAGCAATTTGGATTTTGTAATGTTCTCATTAATGTGTTTGGTGAAGTAAGCTTTCTTTTCACTTTGTAAGGACTGTTCAACAAGCCGCTTTAGTTGAAGATAATAGTCTTTATGAGAGTCCAGTTTTGTGCGTCTGTACTTGTCACGAGCTTTATCACGTAGTTTACACATTAGTTTTATAGTTGGTGTAATCCAAGGGGTAGGCACACTGCGAAAGAACTTGCGTTTTGTAGGAGCATGAACATCAAATAACTGTTTTATGTAGATGTTGAATAATGACACCATGGTGTTAACATCATTAAGGTTGCATATAGAGTCCCATGCTGTCCATTCGAGGTCGCGCTGAAATAAATCAAGTACAATATCTTGAAATGGTCGATACACAACCAGTCTCCTAGTAGGTTTGTTCTTCTTCACGACTAATTGGCAGGTGATAAATGCGTGGTGTCCTAATTCTCTAATGTGATGGATAGAAAGGTCTCTGTAACCAATATCGGTGCATATAACGTCAATAAGAGAATGGCTGTCATTTACAAAATGTGTTGGCGTAGTCACTATTTGATTGAGTCCGCAATGATCCACAAACTCCATAAGCCGCTTGGATTTGCTGCTGCCTACATCTAACAGGTTAACATTAAAATCCCCAAGTAAGATAATGTTATCGAAAGGGGCGAGGGAGCTGATGCTTAAAGTTATAGAGTTTAAAAAGATATCAAGATCCATCCAGGGCGGGCGGTAAGCAGTACCAAATAGAATTGTTTTTCTATTCAAATTAAGGCTCATCCACAGTTGCTCAACTTCCTGGTTTCCCGGGTGAAGCCGAACGCGTGCTTTTAAACCCGATTTGATATAAAAACCAACTCCACCACCACGTCCCCCACAAACAGTTACCGGGCGCGGTGTGTGCCTTAAACGAAACCCTGGGATAATCGGCGCTCGCCCTTCCTCCCCATGTCTTAACCACGTCTCATTGATTGCCATTACATCCACAGAATGATTACTCATAGCAATTATAAGCTCATCGTGGCCGGTAGCAAGGGATCCCGCGTTAAAAAGCCCAAACTTTACATACTTACTATTCGCCATGTATAATATTCAGTATAATTATAAACAACATACAAAGTAAGGTATAAGACACATAAAAAACTATGATTATCACTAATTTTTGAATTATATTATTAGATAATAACTTATGAGATAATTGGAAACTGCAGTACTTAAAGGTATATAAACATCTAACGATATTATAATATGAAAACCGAGCCATGCTATGTGTTGTAAACGTATGTACATTATATAACGTTGCTATATTAAGGAGCTTAGAGTACCAATATAATGTGCCCCATCTTATAATGATATCAAAATTAATTACTAATGTAAGTATTAATATAAAACGAATGTACATTATAACATAATAAATGCAACAATTACTAGTGCGAGATTCGATGGACGTCATTTTCTGCAATTCCGAAGACTCGTGGTATATCCGCCTCACATAATATACGACAAACGACATCATCGGGTTTACGGCGAGCAAGAATCCTACCTCTACTTGTCCATATGTATTTCCACCCAGAGCGTTTTCCAGCGTCTCGAGCTTGACGAAATAAACCTCTGTTGAATTTTGTCAAACGCTCATTAATATAAAAACGCCTAGGCTGTCCGGGTAGATCTAGGTCTGTAGTGTTTGCTCCACGACGGACTCGAGCACTTTGAATAATTGCGTCACGTAGGTCACGTCGTGCTATGCGTACAATAACAGGACGCGGACGAACCTCAACAGGTCCAGATGGGTCAGTGGCGATAATATGTCGACCTCCAGCTCGATCCACGCTGACTATGTCGCGGTCCTCCAGGCATACATTTAATTTGGCGGCGATGAGTTTCACTGTATGAGTTAGATTCTCCCCATGGCTCTCAGGTATATTAGTAAGTTCGATATCATTTCCTAGAAGCTCCTGATCCCGGTCATTAATGTCGCGTTTAAGTTGCGCGACGATCTCATCAATGTTCGACTTGGCCGCGGTCCGATTGACAGTCAGCTCTAAATCGTCTAGCCTCTTCTCCATCTTATCCATGCGGCCAATGAGAGATCTTATCTCTGCCATCTCATCTCGAAAAGCACGAATCTCACCCAGAGCAGTGCGGATCTCGTCCCTAATATGACGCATTTCGAGTTCAAATTGATGAACTGTTTCCGTAATATTTTGCATGGGATTACCCGAAGAGATCACTTTAGACGTGGTTTCTATTGTTACCCTCTTCTGACATTCGCAACATAGCCAGGAAGAAGAAGTTATTCCAGTCTGCGGCAAGGCTACACATAGGCGATGAAAGTAAACATTACACTTCGTACATTTTACGCCATCTGCTGGTGACATATATTTACTACAACTACCACACTTGACACCTGGCATAGCGATTAAGATATCGATCTATTTAATTCATCAACAATGCTAAGGGATGGCGCTGTACAACAACTGGGAATTTAGTATATTTCAGATTTAATAAAAACGATGCCGTAGAATCACCATAGAAGTAACACTGTATTACATTGACGGTTCACATATGCTTGAGTAACAATTATGCGTTCAGTTGTAGCCACTTTTGTAATCACGTTAACATTGATTTCGTTAGGGTAGAGATGAACAGTTTCAAACGACAGAACGTATTATTTAATATTTCACTTTTTCCTCTGCACAAAAATACAGGCCAACAATGGAGTATGTGTAAATCACTGTATGGAACAAGTTGATAATAAATTACACACTTTACATAAACACTATTATTTATATAACAGAAAAATATACAGAGCTATCTATGTACCGACTTAACGTCCGCCTACCTACCTAATCAATCAATGAATCTTTTTAATTTGATTCTCAACTATATATTATTTGCAATGTAAAATTTAAAGAAATTAAAATATGCTAGGTGGTAGAGCCACGCTGAAGCTATTACTGGTTTCAGCATGAATAGGTCGGCTCGTCCGGGGTAGTACGACTCTTACACAGACGACGTAAATAACAGTGCTTACAATCTTTTTGAAATAACCACGACTTTCACTCTGACTTCTATATAAGTGCTTACAATCTTTTTGAAATAACCACGACTTTCACTCTGACTTGTATATAGCTATATCAGGACTAACAAATCTTGGTGACTTAACATTACGCTCATGCAACACGTCAAAGGAGTGAGTACTGAATCGTATCAAATTGCGATCAGTCGTCTCTCCGTTTCTTTTATCAATTCCAAATGACCCTTTTGCGGAAAGAACAAGTTTAGAAAAAAAAAACTTTACTTGCATTGTTGAGTCTCGTTCGGTCAGTGAGAGCACCGGAGACACACCTGCCCTCGCTTCTCCGTATCCCCTTTCCTGTTTCCCCATGCTCCCTCCCAAACACAGGCTGGCAACGTACTTGCGTACCTAGTGTTGCAAATGTGTATGGACGGAGGTGATCACTTAACATGTGGTGACCCGCCAGTTCGTTTACCTCCTATGTCATAAAAAAAATATACACACACGTACAGTCGGAGAATTTTTCTTTTTAATCTCAAAAAATTCAAACCCTCCCAAAATTCTTATTATTCAAGGTAGAGCACGGTTTACACAATTTTGAATGCATTAGCTAAGGCAAGTCTGCGATCTACCCTCAGTGGATCTTCCATTTCGGTTTAGCGACGTAATCGCCTGTATTTGAACAGTGCACACTTCATCTACTTCTATCTCGCTTTAACTATACTCTTTTTATCTCTTTCATAAGACGTTTAATTTAATGCACCAATGATATTGCTTTGTAATTTATTCGTAGTTATATCTTTGTAAAATGGAGAATGCTTTAAGACTTCGCTTTGGGGACTGGATAGTGTAGATGTCAGGAATTTTGCAGACTTATTGAGGAAAGCGGAATTTCCCTATGATGTATGTAGTAAAATTAATGATGTATATCGGTTGATGATAGAGTTTGCCAAGGAAAGCATCTAAAGAGAATCGTTGATGAGTAGTATGGGAAATAGTTTGCGAGCACGTTGGTATTTGTTAGATCATCGGGGCAGAACCCGGTTTGGGTGAAGTTAAGATGTGTTTGTATCGTAAACGCAGTACTTTCGTAGTGATGCAAGTTCATACAAACTGACATTTCTAAAAATGATTTAATTGTGTTTTATTGCCTCTTCCAAATCACTTTTTTGTATGTGGTAGAGCCACGCTGAAGGTATTACTGGTTTTAGCATGATTACGACCGCTCGCCCAGGGTAGCACTATCCTCTCACAGAAAATCGACGTGAAGTAACATGCTTGCATTTTTGCATTTCATTTGGTTAGTGAGAGCGCTGAAGGCCCACCTTCCCTCCCTGTCCCCTCCCCTTCTTCCACCCTTCCCCCTACCTCCAAACACAGGCTGGTAACACACTAGCAATTACCTTTGTGTTGCTAGTGTCTATGGACGGTGGTGATCACTTAACACCAAGTGACTCGCATGTTTTTTTTGCCTCCTATGACATAAAAAACCTGCAACAATTTTTTTCATAAAAGTCAAAAAGTACAGACAAATTAGATTTACATTCTTATTGTATGTATGTATAGGAAAAGAATTTCAGTTGTCGTGCGCAGGAGAGGGGATATAAAGAAATAACGTTGTTTAAAACCATTATTATTTAGTTAGTACAATTTATTCTTCATATCCTTTTATTACTAGTTTACAGACAATGAACAAAGTATACGAAGTCGCGGGTATCAGCTAGTGAGCACGTAAGTTTGCTCGATTTTACGGTTCGGCTACAGATTGCAGAGTGTGCAAATGACCAATAACTCACCGCATCGCTGGACCGTTCGATACGCGGCTTATTTTGCACAGTGACAAATTTATGAGCGCTCAACACAAAACGTGCTCGGTCCGCACCGTACTCTATAATCGAATGTTACTATAGACTTCTTAGTTTTTAAATATTCCCGTATACAATAAACTACATAGAAATAATTTATTATAATTTATAAACATTTGAACTACGAGCGGGTATAAAGGATAATAAATCCGAAGAAAGTAAATAACCTTTAACCTATATGCATTGTAATCTCTTTATAACGTCGTTTGTTATAACGAAAAACTCCGGTGAATCTGTTAAGACTGTGCTAGGTCAATAGCGTAGTCAGTTCGAAAAAAAATAAAACGAAAAATTTTGTATAATGTAGAATTTAATTCAATTTGGTTGGTTTACCACAAAAACCATTTTTTTTTTCGCCTTCCTCCTTATTAGACAAACTCTTTACAACAAAAAAAAATGCTCGTTCCTTTACAATTCGTTATAAAGAGTTTACACTGTATATAAAGAAGGAAAGTTATAACTCTTTTTTAGGAAATAACATGCTTAAAAGTGTGTTTAATCTAAAATAGTTATTTAACTTTTAAAATTGTTACGAAAAGGCACAGCTAAATTAATACCATAAAACAAATAAAAAACAAAAAGGGTAATTTACAAGTTTTTACTAATAGAAGTAAATTATTTAAGAAACAAGTTACAATTTGTTCATAGCAGTACTTGGAGAAAAATAGAAACTCAACGAAAGAACGGAGATATTAATTTATATTTAAGTGAGAAAACAGTAGTATGAAATAAATCAAAACTTTCGTCAAGTGTGTTAAATTACATCATTATACACGCGCTTATACGCTCTAATTGTGTAATTATTATTACAAAAAGTAGTTTTAACCATAAAGAAGCTATGGAATTCTGTGGGAAGTAAAAAGAGTACGTATGTAAATGCTACTTACTAGATCAGTATATTCAAAAGGTTCAGGGACTATACTAAAACGTAACGACAGATATACTATATGTCAGCATTCTTATAAAGGTGGAGAATGGAAATGTCTATAGCGTTTGTTATAATTAAGTAGGTAGTCATTTGATCTGTGTTGTAAGTAACGTAGAAATATTTACTGAATTCAATATAAATATTATAATTTAGTATACATCTAATACCTTTAAGGGAGCAATTTTTATATATTTCTATGTATATATTCAGGATCTCGGAAACGGCGTCAGCGATTTCCGTGAAACTTAGTATGTAGGTAGGTGGTCTTGGGGACGACAAATCGATCTAGTTAGATTTCATTCATAGAAAACTTTGTTGTCTAAGTTTTCAGGCAATGAAAAAATATAGCTAGAATATAAAGGTAAATATCGCCGCCGTTGTCAAAACAAAAATAGCTCTTAGAAATCAGCTGCTTCGAATATCTCTCTAACCCCAATTCGAATCCGAGTGGCAGCTAAAGAGATATCTTTTTTTAGTTTGTTTTTTGGTGAACATGCTAACTTTTTGAGACAAAACCTAATAGTTTATTTTAATTAAAAAAATAATTTTGTTATTATAATTATAAGAAAAATATCTTTTTTTAATTTTTTTTTTCGATAAAAATTGATAAGTTTGTGAAGCGAACCTAAAAGTTTATTTTAATTTAAAGATCCGGGCTAGGCTCGGTCGTCCAGTTAGTATAATATGTATTTATGCCCAAATTTGTTTTCTGCGCGACTATATTCAGAGTGGTCAAAAACTTTGGTGAAGACTGTATAATATAATGTATTGAAAGGATTGAAAATGAACACATAATGACGTATATGTACACGCATAACACTGCGATAGCAGAACAAATTAAAAAAATACACACATTGAATATACCTATTACCAATGTAATCTGACCGCTGTTGAACCAAAAATTATTTAATTACGGTCACTATATTTACAGCATATGTGCAACTACTAATTTATGTGGTAGTTACTAATTTTGCTTTATTTAAACATTCTAAATACCCCTGATTCTATTCCATGGAATATATCCAACCATTTGTTGCCTGGAAGATATTGTAATTTGCAACAAAGCCATTGTTTGTGCTAATCACATAATTTAAAATGTATTATAATATATATCTATAACGATATACAATAAACATCAAATAAATAAATAAAATATATTTCAAGTGTGAAATACGAGATAGTTTTGAAACGAAATCCAGTAAATATACCAGATAATTTTAAAAACATATACACATTAATATGTGCTATGTGAGTACATTTAATTTAATTATTAATTATTTTGAATTATTCTAATCAAAGAACTTAATGTATTCAATCAAGCATCATAGTTTATGTGCATAATGTTTCTGTGACATTTGGCAGACGAGAAACCTGTCATGAAGAAAATTTAATACTCAAATATTTTCACAGCCCACTAAACTACTAACTAAATTGCGAATATTTAAAAAAATTACGCCGCACTTAAATGGGATTTGTCGATAGAGCTGTCAGGGCACGACACTTTTTTTCGCTACAACCATATACTAAGTAACATATATCCGCTATAGAGCATCTTGAGATGATCCGATGTGTATACTAACTAAGCGGAGTAGTTGGGATTTATAGCAATCTGTGTCGTTAGCACCATATACATTGAAATATCCTCATCAGCTACGGAGATAGTCATCATTGTTTTTAGAATTGCATTTTACGTACCATCAGATTCAATACAGCCAGATTATCGTGCTCTGGAAAAAAATGGAGTGCCTAATAGTTTTTTTTTTTTCGAAATGTAAACGCTGTTGACCTGGAAAGGTATTTCCATCTTCACCGAACTGTGAATGCCTAATAGTAATATGAGCACTTTTATGAAGAGTGCAATACCTAGTATAAATCTAATATTAATAGGTTTATAAGTCTTCAAACCTTTTGCTTTATTAAAAGATTTCATTAAAAACGTAATTTACTTTGAAGTATGGCATTCAGCATCCAGAGATCTTAATTTAATCTTAAAACGTTTTCACGAACAACCGAATTTAATAAAATCTTCAAAATGGCGTTACACAGAAAACAAATTAATACCTCTCCGAAAGCATAATTACTTAACGTTAAGTTATTTAAATAATCTTTTAACGTCTTAAAACCTATAAATTGATAATCCCCTTTAAAGAGTGAATTTGTTCAAGTTTTAAAATAAAAGTTTACTGATCGATTGGTTTCTTCAAGTTTTCGAGACATCCAAAGTTGTGACGGCGAAAGGGAGCGATTATGAAATCTTTTCATTAGGCCTTTGAATAATAATTTATCTGTCAATTTTATAATTGCTGTTCCGTATAAAATACATTGTTTCTTTTTGTTCGGGAACTTTTCTTTAATCTACTTTATCAATCACAGTATACCTAATATTTTCTAATCATCAGTTACTGATGATGTAACACTACTGGTTAATATAATATATTGCCATCATCCGAGCAAGGTTCACCCAAAATACTTACATTTTAATGGTTTAAATTCAGAGTGTTAAATTACTTGCGTTAGTTGTCAAATTCAAAATTAATTTTGAATAAAAAAAATATCATTGAAATAGGTAATAATAAAAAAAAATATATTCGCTGAAAAAATAATTGAGACGTCATGGTAGGCTGATATGTTGCGTTTAAAATTGATAAATCAAAGAAATACATAAAATATTCGGTATTAAATAAATACGATCTGGATGTTGATAACAACGTCGTCTATTGGGCCCAAATATAGCTGAGAACCATCTAAGTGATTCAACAATTACGAGAAAAAGTTAAAATCGAGTAAACTATTTAGCGGGAGAAGGATTACGATACTTACACCAAAATGTAATGAAATCGCCATCATAAGAACTAGTAATAGAAACAACTAAAATTATATTGTATCCCTAAACTTATAAGAAAACTTAAAATAAAACATTTAAGCTTAAATTAACGTCTAAGAATTGTTTTCATACAATTAACAAAAGCCAAAATAGAAATAATCCATATAAATACCTTATAACCAATCATCGACAATTTTGAAACACCTGGAATACAGAAATCATCCAAAGAACTCAATGAAACAAATTACATTCTAATACGTTTAAACGACAATTAACTGAAGGGCAAATGTAAAGTGGATTCAGATTTGGACCTTCGTCGATGGACCCTCGGATAAATCATTAGGAGCGTGTCCTCATTAAGGGTAGCCGATAGAGGGTCTAATCTCTTTGAGAGTACTTCACAGATCTGAACCAATGCGGGTCTTTGGAAGTAACTCCTATCTAATAATTATATTTGGTTAATGTATAAATGTTTTTGGTTAGTAATGTAAGAGTGGATTAGGAAGCCTATAACAACCATGAGCATTAGGAAATTGTTGCCAAGTTAATATAAGAAACGAAATAATTTTGTAGGTAGTATTAGGTGTTGTAACAGTCTCAAAACACAATAATTACTGATTTGCAAGATAATGAGTTCAAGCACCATGTCAGCTGAATTTTATTGTCTAAAGGCTATTATAGGGAAGGTTTATATGTGAACCGATGGTGAGGTCTGGAAATGATGCGCCTCTACAAATATGTATCATACAAAGATAAACCAGAGAGAGTATCTTGTCAGTTCTTCTCGATGACTGTGTTATTTTACAATCTGATAGTAGCTTTCACGTTCATTAGCCCATTCTCAGGGCCTATATTGAATAAAGTATATTCTTTTTTGTTAAAACTAGAAGAATTCATGGAAAATATTAGGTCTATATAAAATAATTTTATCACGCAGCAGGTAATCAGACCTCTTGGAGACAACAAAAAACTCTCAGACAATTAGTGTCCGAAGCAATTGTAACGTAATGAGGCTTCGGACGCCCCGCTATGAGGCTAGGGTCGTGAGGGGAGCCCCCGTGGAGTCCAAGGGCTCATTGTTGGTGACAGTTTCTATATAATTTCGTCGATTCGGCAAATTGTTGACACGCTGATTATGAAGTTTTTCTTTCCAGGGAAATGTTTACGGTTATATTTTTACTTTTGCAATTTCGACAACGTTTATTATTTTTCTGTTAGGGAAATGTGGTTATTAACTAAATAAAAATCCTGTATATTCTATTAATAGCATATGTGTAGTTAGTATTAACATAAAATTTAGTATTATTAACTTTTGTAGGTCAAAGCCTTGCGCCAAAAAATTCCAAGCTTCGCGATTTCTTGCGATGTTATTTTTACTTACATTACAAGAATGATTTGATTTTGTAAATTTTATTAAGGTTTGCATCGTGGTAGATTTTTATAAGGGCGCCTGGCAAGATCCTTCAAGTAAAAATCGGTTGCAAAGCACCTGTTGCTGTTTTCCAGCAGAAACATTTGAAAACTAGTTCCTTCTGGATTTAGCATATTTTCAATATTAGATCATGTCATAATGTAACTTCATATGAGATTATTTATTTCTTATAACCAATAACGCATAAAAAAGGCAAATTTTTGATGTCAGCATGTTCCCTTCTTAACTGCAACTATAAATTAGTCTTCAGTTATAGTGATATGCTTAAGCGTGTCTCGTTCTAAGACCAACGGATATATATGCAGTGTTTACTGATGGTAAAGATTTGTACTTCACAATGTCGTAACTAGCGTAATATGATATACATATAATGATAATTCCGTCACAGTGGCTTTCTTTGAATTTCTTGCATTTTTAGGGTCAACCAGGTATATCGAACTACTCAGAGACCTGTAATCCGGCAATACAAAACGGCTGCCAATAGATTTCCCATCACTTGGAGGCCACCGTTCTTTTTGGATAGTTTCTTTTTCTTATAAGATACAATGGTGTAATTTTATCATGATACAATAGAAAAAATCTTACTTTCACCAGATAACGTATATGTATATTAGCCGCTGTCCTCAAAACCCATTCTCACTATTTATTTTACTCTTAATTTTATTTCTCTTTTAATCCTGTCGCAACTTCCGTGCAAATTCCAGTCAAATTCTAATCGACACATATTTCCAAGACATCAACCTTCTAATTCAATAAACGTACATATTCAATGTGATCAAGCACATTTCTATCCGGGAACCGTAGTAAAAATACTCGTTATTCATACAGTCCAGTAACTGGGCCGTAATCTTTTAAACCCCGGGGTCCCGGGAAATATTCCGAGACCTTCACACTTTCCCGCGTGCCCCATAAAAACTCCGGCGGGCTACTTTGAATAATTTTGTTAGTTCAACGGTCCATCATCCGGCGCCTATGTAAATGTGGGAAGATTGAGTTTGAGAGGTCCCTATATTTCACGCCTCTGGAAACAAGAATTTCAATTGTGCTTCGATTTTCGCTGATGGTCTGCGAACATATTGGTTTATTATAAAAGAGAATTCAAATATATTCTGACTTACCATTCCACATGTCACTAAACCAAAAATATATAATTTGTTTCTTTTTTTTTACTGAATTATCCAAGGGTTTAAATAAAAAAAAAATTGTAGGTGGTAGAGCCACGCTGAAACTATAACTGGTTTCAGCATGAATGGGTAGGCTCGCCTGGGGTAGTACTACCCTCTCACAGAAAACCGACGTGAAGTAACAGTGGTCGCATTGTTGCATTTCGTTCGGTCAATGAGAGCGCAGGAGGCCCACCTCCCTTCCACTCGCCCCTCTTCCCTTCCCCTCCCCTTACCCTTTCCCTCTAAGCACAGGCTGGCAACGCACTTGCGACACCTCTGGTGTTGCAAGTGTCTATGGACGGCGGTGATCAGTTATCATCAAGTGACCCGTCTCTTCCTTTGCCTCCTATGACATAACAAAATCTCTTAATATTCCCCTTCTTCTTCTAACCTTTATTCCACCTAAGTAAAGTCGACACAACTATTTTCCTTTTCCACTCTTCACTGTCAGATGTCATCTCAGTATTCACAAGTTTTATATACATATAATTTCTCACACAATTCATCCATAACTCTTTAGATCTTCTTTTATTCGTACATTCGTCCACATTTATACTTTAAAAAAAATCTATTTACATAACTTTCACCTGTTCTCATAATACGTCCATTCATTTTAATAAATACACAAATTCAGCTGTACCTATTAGTAAATATACGCATATAACAGAAAACCTAAGGTATTTCACTAGTTCACCGAGTTAAATTGCTAAAATTATACCTACAAATGTCATCTAAGAAGGTTTCCAATCTAAAGAAAAGTATTGAGCGATCCCTTATGAGTTTTATTCGTTTCATTGCGCCGGTTGAAATGAAGGTGTGGGTGCTAAGTTCCGAACAAAGGCAATATATTTGGAAAGTTTCGTGTCAAGTACTTTAGAGACGCTCGGGAATAGACTTCAGTGATAATATTTGCTATTTTAACTCTACAGACCGTGACTTCTATTTACGATTAATGTCGCCCAAATATTTAACACATTGAGACTTACTAAAGTATGTAAATGTCGATCAGCAAAACTGTAATGTTGCCATAAGTGCTTGTACATATAGGGGAGAGTAGGGTAATTGAGAACGGCGGGTAATTGGGAACAATTAGATAAATAGTACATCTCTCCGTACTAAACTGTCGCGAACCTATTCTACGGCTGAATGCAGAGCCATTCATTTCGTATGCAAAAGTGGAATTGAAAGGATGAACTAATTTTGTCACAGTAAGTTGAACAATTATTTTTGTATTTTTCATATAATTTTTGTCATCAGTTATAACACATGTAAGTATCATATTTTTGAGTTCAAAGGTACTGTGTTTTTGCTCATATCATACACACAATATCTGTTTTTAAATGCAACATAGATTGAAGGTAATAAAAACTGCTTTTGAGAGTGGCGGCAATTTTTACGTATATTGACTGATTCGGGTAATTGGGAACGATATTAGGTGAGTTATTTGGAACGTTTCCAATTACCCCTTACTCTCCTAATTACCCATAGTACTGCTGGTTGTTCATGTAAAAATATTTAAGCTTTACAATTTATTTCAGATGCCTCGTAATTACGTATGAAAGATCGATCAAACATCTTTCTTAATTAACTTATACCATTCCCATTTCCCCCACGGGATGATCTCAATTACCCCATAGGGTATCGGGTAAACAGGAACGGCAATGTTTTTTTGTTTTAGTTTATATTTTTATTAAAACGTAAATTTAAAATAACGTCTTATTACTACTAAGTACATAGATAACTAAAGTTCATGTAGCAATAAAATTTGATTTAGTTTATAACTTTTTTCTATTATTTTTTAGCGTTTGAAGTAAGTATTCCCAATTCCCCCACTCTCCCCTAAAGCCTCAGGATATATTGCTCTTTCACACTTTTTTGCAATAGATTGGCTAATATTTAACAATGATAAAAGGAGAGTTTCATGTTTGTGAAGTATTTTGTACGTCCCATGAGTATCGTAAAAAATAAAAATGAACAAATCAAGGCAGTCATAAGGACTGCTGACAGAAGTGAATACTTAGACCAATAAAATAAATGTGTCCTTTTCTATTTTTCATATTAGTTCAAGTATGAATGATGATATTTAAATTTCTGAACTTGTTTATTGAAATCATTTTTATTAGTGTCGTATTCATATTAACACTAGGAGCAATAATTATATACAGGTTTTTTTTAATATCATAGGATGCAAACGAACAGGTGGGTCACCCGATTTTAAGTGATCACCACCGTCCATAGACACCTACAACACCAGTGGAGTCGCAAGTGAGTTGCCAGCGTGTATTTGGGGATGGGAGGGAAGGAAGAGGAGATGGGGAAGGTGAGTAGAGGTGGACCTCCGCCGTTCTTACTGACCGAATGAAACGCAACAATGCAAGCACTTTTACTTCACGTCGATTTTCTTTAAGAGGGTGGTACTACCCCGAGCGAGCCTGTCCGTTCATACTGAAGTCAGTAATAGCTTCAGCGTCCCTCTATTACCTACTATTAATATAAAAGTCTATTAATCAATCAAAAGTATGATGATCTGCAATGATCAATATTACATGTACACAGGCCCCTATACTACGTGGCAAGCCGCGCAAGCGCAATACGACCAGTTATGCTTCCATAGGATGTCATAAAGCGAAATTATAAATTTATCTCCTGCCAAAAATACCGCTCAACACGGTTAAAGAGGTTTTCACTTCAAAAATATTCATAAATCTAACCGAATCGTTAATCATCTAACCCAATGTCAAAGACGTTATTCGTACTTTTATTCATTTATTATTATTTAAAGGAAATATTTTTATTTTGCTAAATACTTTATTATGGTTACTATATATTAAATAATTGTATACTAAACCCTACTGTAAGAAACAAAAAATCCTAAATTCATATAAACGCCCTGTCACCCTCACCCCACAGATTTTATTGCAATAAAGGACAGTAACGAACCACTGCTGACGTCACCTGATTCTGCAGACAGACAGCGTTATTTCAATTGTAAACCATTGCAAATTTGCAGAATAATTATAGTCCTTGAACTAAGGTCAAAATATTGATAAGCTTGACAAAGTTAAAAAGCAAAATGTTAGGTAAGCTTGCTACTTGTGCATTACAGTAACAATAATATTGGGTCTTTACCTATGAAATTGCCGTCTTGTATGAAAATTTTTTTTGGAAATAATAACCCAAGCAATCAATGCATCTTTGCCAAAGCAGTGGCAGTTTATTGATACCCTTCTTAAAGAAATCAGCTGTACGGGAGGCAACAAATGCTTCAAAGGCATTTTGTACTGCCTTTCGGGTATTGAAATTTTTTCCCGCCATGGAGTTGTCCAAATTCTAGAAAAAGTAGTAGTCTGTAGGCGCAAGATCTGATAAGTAAGGCGGATAACGGAGAACTTCCAATCCCAGTTCTTGCAACGTGGAGACCGTCTGCTGTGCAGTATGAGGTCGTGCGTTGTCGTGCAGGAGCAGCGGAGACGAGCGATTGACCAATGCTGGTTGAAGATATGCCATCTTCTCCATCACTGTGTTCAGTTCTTCACAGTACACATCTGCAGTAATGCTCACCCCGTTTGGTAAGAACCTGTGATAAATCATATCGGCGCTAGACCACCAAACAGTGACCATCACTTTTCTAAAGGTAAGTTTTCGTTTAGGGCATTGTTTAGGTGCTGAACCAGGATCTAACCAACTTGCTGAGCACTTGCGGTTATCAAACATAATTCATTTTTCATCGCAGGTCACAATGCGGTTCAAAATTCCTTCATTTGTGTGTCTGTTGAGCAGTGCAAGGCACATCTCGACGCTACGCGAAGTACGCTTCGCGCTGGCGACCACTGAGTTTGCCAATTTAATGCAAATGGATCAATGTTGTTTTGACGCTAATGTCGAAAGCTACTGCTAATTCAGCCGTAGATTGTGTATCATCAGCTTCCACAATCACCTTTAATTTGTCATTGTCAACCAAAGTCTTCGGACGGAAGCTGGAAAATCAATAACAGGCGGTGCGTTGGTTTGTAGTGTTAGCTCCGTAAACGTCGTTGATGTTGCGTGCCGCTTGTGCCGCGTTGCTGCCACCACAGTACTCCATTATTACTCGAATTTTTAAATTTTAAATCATACGTTTTTTCGATACATCGAGACATGGTAGCTGCCAATCAATTCCAGAGGGAAGTCCAAAGTGACGTTTACTTTTAATTATTTTTTATTTTATTTTATTCTACAAAATACCTATAAACTCTAATAACCTATAAACTCAGATTTATGTGAATTAAAACTTGTAACGTAATCTAGAAGTATTTTATAATAGAAAATAGTAAAAGAATTCGCTTTGTAGTGTTTTCACTCGCCCTAAACTGGACTTCCATTATTTCGTTGTGACCAACAAAAACCGTTCCTTTGTGCAAAGTTTGAGAAGCGCTCTCCTCGGGGCCGGGTAGAATCGTTTTGTAACACAATTTGTGGCGAATGCACTCGCTTTGTGTGTGAAGTATGCTCCAGTGTAGTCTGCTATACGCATTGTAACTTTTTAGTTTACCAATAAAATTATTGTAAAACTAAATTTTTTAGCTTCTTTTTCTGCAAAAAGATATAGAGAACGTCAAATAGTAAGAAACACTTTCCGCTTCTCTCTGTTTGTGTACTTTAGTTCTTCTAAATTACATAATGGGTTTTGATACGTTTACTATAATTTCGAATTTCTTCCAGAAGTTTAATATTAGTGCTAATTTTTATCCAATTTAATATACTATTTCATTCATTTAAACGGATTCATTAGGTCACTACATCTAGATTAAAATTGCCCTTAATAATATATCATTGTAATTAATTTTTGAGAATATAGCAATATTACAAATTATTGTAATATTATAAATATTGAACACAAAACTACCGCTGCTTCAGAAAATAACTAAGCCATCGAAAAAACGAGCAAGAAATTCGATCCGGTCTATCATGTTAACATAAATTTAAAGTACATTACATGTTACAATGGGTTTTAGCGGATGCACGGAAATGTGTCAATTCCAGACATCACCATCGTTCATATATTGATCCACTTTATAATAGCTTTTCGATACCAAAATCCGCTTGACATGAAGTTTAAGCCGACAGTCCAACAAATCGGTAACATGCTTCGAGACTTTGTTGTAAAGCGTAACATTATTACCTAAAAAACTGTTACTGGTTTCACTGAGCCTGAAACATAGGATAACCAGTTTGCCACAGTTTCTAGTGTTAAGGTCATAACGGTCTTTTGCGAAATCCATCTTTTCAAAGTATGACGGATATACATTAAATATTGTTACAGTTATCAAGCCCACTTGAAATGGTACTAAATATAATGTGCTACGGGAAAAACGCTTCAGGAATTATTATAAATATTATAGAAGTATTATTATCATAAAATAATAGCCTTTATCACAATAAATACAAGAATATCTTTCATAGCTGAGTAACAAATCAAGGTTATAAAACAAATCTTCCAGGCAACAATAAAGGAAGAGGCAATAGCCCGGTTAAACGCCGGCGCTGTAATGAAAGCCATTTGTCTGCCTAATGTGCCTGCTGGATATCGACTAATATGAAATAACGCCATCTGTCCAACGATGGGGTCATTATTATTATCTAAGGTTGTACGTCTTCATTGCGCTGATCGGAAGATATGGGTCTGGATGCGACGTAGGAAACTATTGGATCTTCACTACAAGCGTCTCACCTATATTACATAACGCATAACGTTTAAAAATAGGAACACTTGAAACTGTTTAAGCTACTTCTTCAAGATATTAATTATTAAATTACGTAACTAAGTACCATGATTTACAACACCAGAAAAACATTCAGCTTGAAGTTTGTATTTTTCCCTACGAATTCCTTCGTGGCCCGTGAAGGAAAGAAGACTTACAATAAATCAAAAACTGACTTTTTTAGTTTACCGTCTAACTAAAGCGATGTAGTTAATGTCATCATTATCATCATCATCATCAGCATGTAAGAGAACGTCTAAAGAACAATAGATTTCTTCCAAACGCAAGATATGAGTATAATCACCACGCTAGCCCAAAACTTATTGGCGATTTCAAAACGAAAAATACACCTTTCTGTTATCTCTATATACACTAGTGCTACAAAAACAGTTCTCAGGTTCAGGTTTCCTCACGATATTTTCTTTCACCGTCAACGAATTCAAAACGTTCTTTAGTACATGCCAGGGTCCAAACCTGTGGACATTTTTCTTATAGTAAATAGTTACCGTCGCCTATGGATACCTGCAATACCAGGGGTATCGCTGTTGCGTTGTCGGCCTTGAAGGGTATGTTTTAATACTTTGATATTCCCCTCGTAAAATCACAAGGCCACCACGACTTTTAGTAGTATGTAGTGGATTTATCATACGGTCATCTTAGTAGCAGAACGTTTCACTTCTCCTTACCGGTATATACCGATTGATATTTAGTGATATATATTCCCTACTTACATGTTTTAAATTTCTTAGTCAGAAGATTCGATTTATTTGAAGAACCGAAGTTATCACTCGATATATTGTTAGATTTAAAAAAAAAACTATATCAGTTTGATCATGCTGTCACAATTATTCGAATTTATTGTAATCACGCTGTATTATGTCCGAACACGCAATAGAAGTTGTCCATTTGTAAGCAATTAATCACGGCATATCAGATAGATCCGGCGTGTCAATAACTGCCGGTGAATGGTAATCACTCAGCCAGTATCGGAGGCCGTCAGGTCAGTTGTAGTTGTTTGCGTTGCGCTTATCACTGTGCTGTCTGCAAACACGTTGCATTCTGAGTGACGTTGATCTACAAAGTTACGGGCACGGTAGTTCCGAACAAACATCAACACTGTGTTATAAATTTACATCCATATTACTTACATTTCAACACTTCTTTTAACATAATCTCAAAATCGTACTCGCCTCCTACTGGATTCCTTAATAGGTTTTTTTGCAGCTGGGTATGTGGGTAGTGATTTTTTTTTCAATTGTATAGGATCTTGTTTTTACTTGTCAAATTATAATACTACTAGCTTATGTCCGCGACTTCGTTCGCGTAGAATAGTTACTTTAGAATAATGCTAACACTACGATAAGTAAGAGGAAGCTTTCAAAAGAAAAAATAAATTTGAAACATCCCTCATTAGGGTTCCGCTACTATTTATCTTAGCGTGGTAATATATAGTCTAAAGCCTTCATCGATAAATGAAATATCTAAGACTTAAAGAATTTTTCAAATTGGACCGGTAGTTCCTGGGATTAGGGTGTTTAAGCAGACAAACCCTTCAGCTTTATAATATTAGTATATATTTGAGTGGAAAACAAAGGAAATTAGTATGAGAGAATTCGAAAGACGTTTAGCCGCGGTAAAGTTCATGTCGACGATGAAGTTTTCGAAATTTGCTTACTAATTTATTACCGATTTCATTAGCATCGATATCAGCTAACGATGAAGGAAAATATCGTAAAGAAATTGAAAGCTTGCAGAATTATTATCATAAGAAAAAATCTTGTAATGAAGACACGCTATTAGGAAGTTAAACAAATATTTTGTACTGTCGATTATTCAATTAAAAGTGTTTCATTACATAAATTACATTAAATTACGAGTACATTCACTCTGGTATATATAAAAATATTTCTTTTATTTATAGGTGTCATCTGGTGAGGAAAAGCAAAAAAAATGGATAACATCGAAATCTTCTCCATTACATAACACTGAAGAATTCCAAATTCCATGACGATCGGTCACATAATGTTGGAATTACCGACATCCGTTCTTATAACAAAATAGGTAACATATATAGGGGAGAGTAGGGTAATTGAGAACGGCGGGTAATTGGGAACAGTTAGATAAATAGTACATCTCCCCGTACTACACTGTCGTGAACTTATTCTACGGCTGAATGCAGAGCCATTTATTGCGTATGCGAAAGTGGGATTGAAAGGATGCACTAGTTTTGTCACGGTAAGTCGAACAATTATTTTTGTATTTTTATTATAATTGTTATCATCAGTTATAACACATGTAAGTATCATATTTTTGAGTTCAAAGGTATTGTGTTTTTGATCATATCATACACACAGTATTTGTTTTCAAATGCAACATAGATTGAAGGTAATAAAAAATGCTTTTGAGAGTGGCGGCAATTTTTATGTATATTGACTGAGTCGGGTAATTAGGTACGGCATTAAGTGAGTAATTTGGAACGTTCCCAATTACCCCTTACCCTCCTAAGTACCAATAGTACTGCTGATCGATAGCGTAAAAATATTTAAACTTTACAAATTATTTCAGATGCCTCGTAATTACGTAAGAAAGATCGATCAAACGTCTTTCTTAGTTACCTCATATCATTTCCATTTCCCCCACGGGATGATCTCAATTACCCCATAGGGTATCGGGTAAACAGGAACAGCAATGTTTTTTGTTTTAGTTTATATTTTTATTAAAACGTAAAATTAAAATAACGTTTTATGACTACTAAATACATAGATAACTAAAGTTCATGTAGCAATAAAATTTGATTGAGTTTATAACTTTTTTCTATTAATTTTTAGCATTTGAATTTAAGTGTTCCCAATTCCCCCACTCTCCCCTACATATAATAAGAATGTACATATAAAATGTCTGTACTATTTAAATTTTTGTGAAAAATTTTTTGTCTCGGAATAAATAAAAACCAATAACACTTCTCATGTCCCTTATGCGTTCAGGAGTTTAAAACCTCACCAAGAAAATGAAGAAAAAAAAGAAAATCAAGTATATTCTCGAATAACATTTAGTTTTAGTTTCAATAAAATCGGTTCACCCTATCAAAAGTTATTGTAATTTTAACAACAACGCGACTTAAGTACGAGAGAAGAGTAGATAAGGAAATGGACTTTATACATTCAGATGATTTTATTAGTCACTGTTTTTTTTTTTAAATTAGGTTGAACGCGGACTGAGTCGGGAGCATATCTAGTTAATTATAATAAACTCGACTGTTACAATAATCTGTCGTATTTGACGAACACTCGAACACGAGTGATCCATTAACGGTAACAATTAATCTGCTAATGAATGTTTACCCGTTTGTGACCAGCCGGCCAACATCGAATGTTTGGCAAACACTCGAGTCTAATGGTGTAACATTGTGCACTACACCAGATTATATATGATTATACCGCATTTTAAGAGTTTGAGATATGATTTGATTTGAGATATGATATATCTCGAGAAGAACAGTATTCATTCAAAACTGAATTTTGTATATATAACAATCTGTATTTCTATATTTGAAATTATCAAACTACAATTGTGTTTGACCAATTATTATACAGAAATTTGGTCTACGTTAGCCTACCTTACCATGAAGACAGTTTTTTATTCCATTTGTATGTATTTCATCACTAGATGGTGCTGAATTATATTTTAATGTTATTAAGTTTTATATTATTTAACGCGGACAAACTTTTGAGTTTTTGGTAACAAATTAAAAGGCATGTTAATTCTTTGTATGCGAAGTATTATTTTTCATGATATATTTATTTTGTGTTCTAGAATGAGTTCTAATGGAAAACTTGTATTTTTAATATAATACAACACAATCACAAAAGTGGTACTCATTGAAATGTGTTTTATTGAATTCCAAGTTACTGTAAGCAATTATATCCACATAAAATGCGCTATAATTTCTACAATTGACATTGTTTTATTACTTCATAGGTTTTAACATTTGAACACACTGATGTCAATTGACGTTGTGTTCTGAGATGGTAAATACGCTAAATCGGAGAGGAATGCCTTTCAAGTGTAGCTTACAGAACACAATTTGGCTACAAATCTTAAACTTGATGGTGGTAGCTATCCAGGCAGGCTTAGAGAAAGCCATCATGCTGTGGTTTCATAAAGATGCTCTTTTTGACAAGTAGCTTCAATTCATTAACCGCCGGCGACGCGACGCGCTTTCCCAAAATGTTAATTACTGATCCATTATTGTCATAATCAGTTATTTTGAGGCCATGATGACTTGATTATCACAGATTTGAATACGGCATGCCATAGATTCGAATTCTATAATGAAAATAAATGTAAGACACAGTGATCACTGATAAAACCATACTTGATGGCTACCTTAACCTAGATAGTCTTCAAGTTTGTACGTGTGTTTGTAAGTTTGTACTGTGTTCCCCCAAGGTTATGACATGGGGCTCTTCAAAAAGGGATTAAAACACGCTCTCCAAGGTCGGCAACATAACAGCGATACCCCTGGTGTTGCAGTTATCCATAGGCGACGGTAACCATTTAACATCAGATGGACCGTCTGCCTGTTTGCTGCCTTTTGGCATAAAAAAAAAGTCGAAAATCTGCCGCCAAGCTTCCTGTAAATATGTTCTAGCAAATGCACTAAACAAGTAGATTTTTTTTAATCACGCATGATCCAGCATGCGTTATCTGTCAGCATTGACAGCAGCGCGCATTTTTAATTTTGACCAAGTAAATTGAAACATTATAATGGTAACAATATAAATGAATACAAAAATGAAGTTTATAATATATATATGTATGTATATCTAAGAAGATATATAATAAATATAATAATAAATAATTATTAAATATATTATAAGTCATATAAATTAAAAAATAAATAAGGCAATGGGCTATATCGCAGTGACGTCCAAATTATAGCCAAGTAATCCTCTGTAAGTTCAATGTATCATCTTGGGCCACAGCAACACTTAATAGAACACAACAAATTTTCATTTCCTATAACCTTAGCAATCGTAAGGGATTTACACAGGTTTAAATCTATCTCAATCTCATCTATATGAAATCACTAACAATAGCATTTATCTAAAGCTATTAATAGGGTATTATAAAAGTGTCTTTTATTTAGAAAATTATATCCCAAACCCATTGTCCGGGTTTAGATAAAATGAATCGAATTATCCTTGGTCGATTAGTCTTGATCCCATCCAGATATGAAGTCTTCATATATTGTGAGTCAGTCGTGTGCGAGAAATCTCTTAGAGCGAGTTGTTGTTTATATTGAAGTTTATATAAAGAATAGCTGTGCCCGCGACTCCGTCCGTGTAGAACCTAATGTAAAACAACAGTGACAACGAAAAACATATGAATGTATTAAGTCCATTTACTCATCTACTCTTCTCTGGTATTTAAGTCGTATCGTCATTAGAATTACAATAACTTTGGTTAGAGTCAACCGATTGTTATGAAGCAAAATTTAAATGTTACTCGAGGATATGTTTTACGATTTTCTTGGTAACGTTTTATCGTAAACGCATTGCTTTACCAGTAATGCGTGTTTAAACAAACAGACAGAAATTTTTTAAATGATTGAATATATTTTAGTACTTTTTCAAGACACTTGCAATAATTTTGCAAAGGTGATAAAGCCACGCTGAAGCTATTACTGGTTTCAGTATGAATGGGTCGGCTCGTCCGGAGTAGTACCGCCCGACTCACAGAAAACCGACGTGAAGTAACAGTGCTTGCATTGTTGCGTTTCGTTCGATTGGTGAGAGTGCCGGAAGACCATCTCCCCCTTCTCCCTTTCCCCTCTCCTACTCTCCGTTCCCTGTTCTGGCAAACATAGGCTGGCAACGCACTTGCGACTCCCTTGGTATTACAAATGTCTATAGACGGTAGTATTCACTTAACATCAAGTGACCCACCTCTTCGATTGCATGCTATGATATAAAAAAAAAACATTTTTACACAAAAATCTCAAAAAAGTGCAGACACTTTCCATTTACATTCTTCTTATATGTATAGATAGAAGATACGTATAGATATGGATGCCAATGGATTTAAATTTGAATACTGAGTTGTTACTGATACAACTGACTTAACTTTAAATAGTCAATAAGACACTGAAGATTCTGCATGATAAGTTAAAAAACAGTAACTAAAATAATACTTTTTTTATCGCCTCAAATAGAAGTGGTTTAGCGATTCAGGATATAACGTAACAACTGACAATTTGATTAAGCTATTGGATTTAAATTGATTCTGTTTATATTCAAGTGTTACTAATAGCGAAAATTTACATATTCTAACTTATACTCTGTTATC
Source organism: Antheraea mylitta (assembly GCA_014332785.1). Lineage (NCBI taxonomy): Eukaryota > Metazoa > Arthropoda > Insecta > Lepidoptera > Saturniidae > Antheraea > Antheraea mylitta. The sequence goes on along the minus strand of JACEII010000018.1, from coordinate 405,634 downwards.
GACTTTTTCTTTATTATTAAAAAACAAATAAATCATATAAAAATAGTTACGCTGAAAATATTTACAACGTTTAAATATGGTAAGTATTTATCATAATTGAAGTTAAATATATAAAGTTAAAACTGAAGTTTAGAAATTACATTACATAAACTGAGCTTACAAGTTATAAGTAAGATGGGACCTCAACACTTAGTACTAACTTAAGATAAGTAACGAAATTAAAAGAAAGTTAGCACAGCTTAACGTTTTTTTTTTAATTTGTGACTGTCACTGTAATACCCGAGACTGGTTTAAGTCTTAGTACCTTGTAAAAATGATCAAAGATTATATTTTTCTGTAAAGATTATATTTCCTTAGTTCTACAGTATTCATCTTATTTCCTTTATTCAAGAAATGCTCTGTGAATATGTATGTAAGGAAATAAACGACTGAAACGTAAATAATAATAATATATAAATCAAGAACATACAACAACGATATTTTTCGAAATAATACTTCTTAAAGGAGGGTTTTGAAATTTGATTCGCAACCTTTTCGAGTGACAAAAAATGGTGGGAGTAAGCACTGTGTCGTGAAAAGTGTTGTAAACAGTGATCCACGTTCAATCACCCAAGTTGCGCTACGTCGGGTCCGATCGGTACTTGGTTGGGTAATCGCCTGGGAACGCCGCTTCACGTTGGCTTGTACTATCCGGCATGGACTGGTCAACCCAGTTATTAAGCTTTCACGAGATCTTGCAGATTTCCGCGTACGATACATTAGCAAATGATCTGAACCAAGGTCCCATTAGAGCGATCGCAAAGTACTCCGCCATCGCGGCTACCCTTCAACGGCTAGCGCGTGCTGCCGTCTCGAAAAAATAATTTACCTCAATATACGATAAACTCACGTGTTTATATCTATCTTTCCCTAAAATCGATAAACAATGTCGTTATTTCTATTTTAGATACCGGAGCCGGCGCTATTCATTTAATCAGTAAATTCGATCTTTTCATTTCAGGTGGCCGGCCACGTCGTGAACCCCTCCCTCGTGCATTACGAGGCAGGGCTCTCACGTCTCACTCCCGCACATAGGTCGCGTCATCTCGGCAACATCTATGCCCGTGATCACCCGGGTGATCACAAAAATGCTGCTATCGCGATACAGTACACACCGCATCGATTATCCACAAATACACACAAATATCCAGACATGCATCTTTACACAAACTGGTAGAAGGGTTTACTTTTTCCCTTATCCGAACTGAATTGAGTAGTTTTGTTTCTTTCCGATTTACATGTTGTGTTTTTGAATTATGCAATTTTTTATTGCATAATTCAAAAATGAATGCATGAACGTTTAGCTTACAATAGTTTAACCAGGTCAGATCGGGTTTTTCTTCAGTAATAGCCCAAGCCGAGGTGTGCCGTGCACCCTTGATCATGTTACCTAAACAAGATCGGTTGAGTGCCTTAAGCGCTCGTCTTAGTAGTCCGGTGAAGCTCTGAAAGCCAGTAAGGCCAATAGCGTAGTCAATTCGAAAAAAAAAAATGTTGGCTTTTTGTTGTATTTTTATTAATTAAAGTGTTTCCCTGTAACAAAAAAGTTTCACTACTATCGCGAGGAATTACTACACTCCTTGTTCTTTCTGTATGTTCCAAACTATGTCACTCGCATTATTAAGTTTTTTGTGGAATTATATTTTATTGTTTACATAGAAAAATAGTTACGAAACATAATATATTATTATAAATACAATACAGTATATAACAACAGTAAACGTGTTCGGGCCATCATCAAAAATAAGAATACAAGTTACTGTTAGCGGATACTAGCCAATGTAACTGAGGCTCCGAAGCAACTGACAAATAATTTTTGTACTCGATACCATCAACAGGTACATAAATAGATATTACTACTCCTATAAAAAAAAACTTCGATTCCAAATAAAATCTTTTTATATGATAAACTCAAGCAAGCTTGACCCCGTCTCCCCTTAACACAGTATGTGTCGTGAGAGATGAGCGTGCTGTGTTATTGATGACGTTTAAGTTTTCAGCTTAGAATGTCATTCGTAATAGTTTTTGCGAACTCAATATTGAGATATTCCAAGTACAGCCACGGCCATAAGTGTTAATAAAAACATTAGTGATTTTTAAGGTTTCTTTATATGTCATTTGTCTTTTTTTAACTCTAAATGAAATTCATTGTAAATTATAAGCAGCATAAATGATTGTGCTGTTAATGTACGACATGTAACAATAATATTCATTTTTTTTCTCATAAATTAGGAACACCTTTTTGCAAAACAGAAAAACCAACAAAGCATAAGTAATCTGTATTTCGTGATTATTCGTAAGATAATTACTAGTATATCTACGCTATTGTGGTCACATGATATTGTAAGTTTATCCGGAAATCTAACATTCAAAAACAAAATATAAATTAGACTGTTATTGCTAACCCCAATCTTTCTCCTTTCCTTGTATATAGACTCGGTGATTATTTAAATTCTTAATTTAGACAATATAGAGATTATTTTCTTTAAAAAAACACACACAATAATGAGCCTAAAAGTTCATTGTGGGACTTAAAACTGTAGACTACGGAAACTAAAGAAACAAAAATAAAAACGTAGATAGGTAATGTCCATACTTTAATTTTTGAAAAACACGCACTCTGTTATATGCTCTTCACAACACATTCTTGATAATTTAGTGTAACTATGTCTGTAAAAACTTAGAAAACGGAATTTGTAAAGACCACCATGATTTAAATGCTATACAATGTGACAAACTGGTCATCTCATGCTTCAGACTCAGTAAGAGCTGTTACAGTGTTTTTGGTTATAATATTAGGTTTTACAGCAAAGTACCAAAGCTCATTATTGATTTACCGGACTGTAAATTCAAGCACATAACAAGGGGGTTTTGATATTAAATTACTATTATATAATGCATAAATATATGAACGACGATGATTTTAAATATAACTTGGAGTAATTTTATTTAACTATTTGAAATGATCTCTTTAGCTTTAGTTTTATATTTTAAATTTATATGCTTCATATAACGTAATGCTTCCTTATATTTTGTGCACACTTTTTTCACACGTAGTTGGGTTCTATGACGACTAAGCAAATCAAAGATATTATTGTTAAAACGAATTTTTTCTTCGACTGTACATCAATGACGTCACGGTCCACATAAAAGGGATGCTAGAACGAAACAATTCGAAGTGCATAGAATTTCAACGTCAGTTCTATTTTTCACTTGTGACATATCGTTTATTCCGCTGGCCATGGGTTGTATTATTTATATGCACGCCCTGTCGTTGGGCAATCAAGGTTGCTATAATAAATGACTCTGCAAATATTTGAACTGTTGGAAAAAAATACATTCAGTAAAATATGATTTCCATAGAAGTGTCAACGAGTTACATGAGATATGATATATGCTTATAAATCGGAGATTAATGTTTGGCGGCAAATCATATTATGAACGAAGATGTTAAGAAACGATGAGACATTCTTCAACTAATAAGAAAGTTGATTTTAAATAGAGCAACAAATTATTTTTATAAGTGCTTGGATACTGATTTTTGAAGTGAAAACTTCTTTAGGCGCGTCGAAAGGTATTGTTGGCAGGATACAAACTTATAATATCGTATAACGACATGCTAGTAAACGAGACCGTCCGTACTGCGTTTGCCTGGCTTGCATCATACTACCGACGCGTAGTAGTACAGTGGCCTGTGCATGTGTTTTTTTTTTTCGAAATGACTACGCTATTGACCCAGCAAGGTCTTAACAGCTTCACCGGACTACTAAGGCGAGCGCTTAAGGCACTCAGCCGATTTTATATTGCCAACCAGCTCAAGGGTGCACGGCACACCTCGGCTTGGCTGTTGCCTGTTGCATGCAAAATCGTGACCTATCTTAGCTAACCTAGCTGCCTATTTATATATGTATGAGTTGTTGAAACGTATATGTGTACCAAGCATACTCGCCTCAACAACTCCTCCATATATTTATTATCGGAAAATAAACCTGTGTAATATTCATATTCTGTATTGACATTTTTTTTCGAACTAACTACACTATTGGACTTACAAGACCACTACAGGTTCATCGGAAGCAGTCCATAATATGTTTCATTAATGATAAAACTGTATAAAAATGAAAATAATTATTGCTCCGAGGTACAATATATGCGGCAACCAGACTAATATTAATAATGTCAATATCCTAACTATGAAATTTAAAGAATTTGAACTATAATTAATTTAAAAATTCAAAAGAGAACGCAATTATTCCATCGTTTTGAATTTTCACTTTTCGGCAGTCTTTTTTATATTCTAGCACGACAAAGTGACTGCACTATGCTTGATAGTAAGCATAGTACAATCCAAAAACATCGGCGACCACACAGAGACAGATTATCCATCGCCGGTCGCCGCTGTCATGCCGGCCTGTGTAAGTGTCTTTTCACGTTACGCTTGAAAGACCCCATGTCATAGGAAGGAGGGAACACACTGGAGATTGTTCCACAGTTTCAATGTACGGCAAAGATAAGACTTACTGACTGCCTCAAATTTTTTGTCACTTTAAAAGCTATTTTGTATTATTTCCTTCTCTAAATTGACCTTCTCATCTATCTAAACTTTAAAAGAATTTCATCAATCATTATAAAAATTAGCACATCAGAGTGTTTTTGGAAAGAGAAGATTATTATACTATTGATTTTCTATAACTAAATCGCATTACATTACTTTAATATCTGTAACCGATACTAATAGAAATTGGTAAATGTATAGGAGAATACTTACCCAGTATAAATAACTCATCTAGGTATATAAACAAAATAACAACAACATAAAGAGTAGAAGTGTGTGGAATCAGGGCAAAGTTACTATTTTTTTTTATACCAAAGGAGGTAAACGAAATGGTGGGTCACGATGTTAAGTGATCACCACCGTCCATAAACACTGGCGACATCTGGGAAGTCGCAAGTGCGTTGCCCGCCTGTATATGGGAGAGGGGGAGAGAAGGAAAGGGAAAGAAAAAAAAAGGAAGGGAGGTGTGCCTCAGGCGCTCTCATGACCGAACGAAACACAACAATGCAAGCACTGTTATTTCACGTGAGTTTACTATGAGAGGGTGGTACTACCCCGGGCGAGCCGACCCATTCATGCTGAAACCAGTAATAACTTCAGCGCGGCTCTACCACCCACTATATATTAGCTGAGTTTATATGTTTAAAATTGGTGTACTAAGTACTAAAAATCTAGTGAATGGATACGACAGTATTCATGTACTATAAACATCGCATTTCTCTCATCTCCAGTACAGCGATGAACGAGAGCTTATTCAAATCCCTCGTGACACAACTATGCCAGACATGCACGTGCGACTAATCGCATCGTCTTTAACCTGCGATTAAAAATCGTCTGATCATAAACAACTGATCCGTGATTGTTAAACGTAACTATAAATTCTGATTTAGTTGTTTTATAAATAAACTTTTACTTAAAATGATATTATTACAAATAAAAAATTACATGTATCAGTATATCGTGTACGGCCGGAGGAAATAAAACTCCTTTGTGTTTAATATATATATATATATATATATATATATATATATATATAGTTGTGGGCTATGCGAATGTTGACCCGCCATGATAATAAAAAAAAACTTGACAAAATAAAACACTTAAACTGTCTTCATGATTCACTTTATCCACTGATGAAAGTCTGTTAAGTAGTTTTTGAGTTTATTGCGAACAGACAGACAGATGTGGCAGAAGACTTAAATTTATAATATGTAATGATATTAAAAATCGTTTTCA